>ML808435.1:33345-72961 GCA_009831015.1 Picea engelmannii
TATATACTTCATCATCTTTAATGGATCATAGGATTATCTCCCTCCTAACCCTTGCTTCATGTAAGAGTGCATATAATCGGCTCCCTCCGTCTAACAGAGTCCACGCTTCCATTTGCATACTTATTGTCTTCTGTAATATATAATTGGCTCTCTTGTCTAACATCGTCCACGCTTCTGTCTTGTTGTCTTCTACAAAATGTCATGAGTCTTTTTCCAATTTCCTCTCAATTTGTTGACTTCTTTTCTGCCTTTTCTTCTTCTAAGTTTCTTCATGATTGATTCAACTTATCTTGCAATAGCTTCTTCATGATTTGTATTTCATCCTTTCATGTGTATTATCTGATGATATCCATTTTCATCTTGTTTGTTCTTCCAGAGATATAGTTCTTCTTGGAACATATTATTTTCCAAGAGATAGATATACAAGATATGTACAGAGACGATGCAAACAAGATATGTACAAGAAATAAGAAGAGTGTTGTTACCTTTTAGAAGAAGATGTCTCTTTCATCCTGCTTAGCCTTCTTTGTAGGTTCCTTTTCTTCGGCAATCGATGCTTCGTGTTTCCCCTTCCTTTTATTTAGCTCGGGACAATGATTATTGTAGTGACCATACTTTCAACAGTTGAAGCATTGTACTTATGAAATGTCTTTCTCTTGATTTGGCTTCCTCCTCGAACCAAATTTCCTTTTGTTCCTGAAGTTCTTGAATTTTGCTGTGAAAGCTTGATCGTCGTACTTCTTTTAGGGTTTCTCTTTTGTATTGATCCTTGATTATTCTTGAGCACATCAAGTCCAAAGTTCTTCAAATGTCGGATACTCCTTCCTTGTGTTCATGCTTGCGGCAAATGCATCCCATGTCTTGGGAAGACCACTGAGTACTATGTTCACCAATTCCTTCTCTAAAGTGATCTCTTCAATAACTTGTAGTTGATCTCTTAACTGGGAGATCCTTACAAAGTATGATGTTATCCTGTCATCCTCATTCATCTTTATGTCACAGAGCTCATTCTTCAGACTCATAACTTGTCCGATGTTTCTGACTGAGAAGAGATTTGTTAGGGCATCGCACATCTTCTTTGATGAGTCAAGATGGGAGATGTAGGGTATCAAGTGGTCTTTTATAGACTCCACTATGATACTCATGGAATTGATGTCAACATCTTTTAACTTCTCCATAGCTGCAACGTTCTGTGGTTCCTTCTCTTTTCCTTCTTCAAACTCTGGCTTCACGATCTTTCCTTTCACGATATCCAACACTTTATTCTTGGCAAGGATGAGATCAATCCTTGTCTTCCACGCTCTGAAGTTAGAGGCTCCATCTAACTTGTTCTCTGACTTCATAGAGTTAGTCATGGCTACTTGACTTGGTCAAACCCTAGATTTGACCAGAAATTCAAACTTCACGTCTTGGCTTGCTGAGAGTATCAGGAGATGCTCTAGGCTAGGGCGCATTGATCTGTCCGGAGATTAGGTCAATCTCTTCACTTAAGGTGCTTCAACAAGAGGTTTAGGGTTTCTGTAACTGCTCCTGCTAGTAACCCTAGCGATAGTGTCTTAGAAGTTGCTTCTGCTAGTAACCCTAGTGACATTTCCTTAGCGAGCTCAATATCCCAGCGGCTATGTTTCCTTCCAATGTTTAGACTGAATGAAGGAGGTGTGGGCCCATAACCTGTTAGAAGATAGAAGATTGTTTGCTCGTTTTACAATTGATGATACCCTCATCACCCAACCATAGGCCGAAGGCACCCTCCGAGCACCTTAACCTTGACTGAGAATTACTCTGGAAGCAAACCCTAGGCTAGATAGCCAAACAAGGTGTAGCGCCTCTTCCTCCAAGGATAGCGCACCAACAATAGCTAATCAGATAGTCCAAACCCTAGCCAAGAGATAGTCCAAGCTCATACTGAAAACTAGCTATTGCTGCAGCTGCACCTGCAACCCTCATCCACATGTGCGCACCAAACTGGGAACTGTGCGCACTAAACTGGGAACTGCAATTCTGAGATGTGTCAAAATGAGAACTGACACCTTGTATTTATACTGGTTCTGCTAGATTCGCTGGGGCCGACTTCTCCTTCTGGATATGTGTTTGTTCAGTATATTATTTATTATTTCTGGCCGACTTCTTCTCTTGGAGGCTAATAACCTAATATAAATTATCTTCTTGAGCCGACAAGACTTCCAGGGTTATTAGCCAACTCATTAGGGTTTTCTCTTGCTTTATGGAGTCTTCTATTCTCATCAGGTTCACATGTGGAGGTAAATACCTCTTGCAACTACCATAATATTAACATTCTATTGGGTCTGTAATTTAAGCTAAAATCAACCCCCTTTCAAAATTGGTTAAAGGAAAGGGATAAGATCAAAAGTCAAACACAAGGAAAATAAAATGTAGGTTCCAAACAAAGCATTGATAGTTCTAAGATGGTTACATAAATTTCCAAATCGTTTACAAAGGAAAATATACATTGAGGATAAGATCAAAAGTCAAACACAAGGAAAATAAAATGTAGGTTCCAAACAAAGCATTGATAGTTCTAAGATGGTTACATAAATTTCCAAATCGTTTACAAAGGAAAATATACATTGAGAGCTTACGATTTCAACAATCATAACCACAATCCCTTTTTCCAATATAAATTAAATTACTCATGCAGAAAGAAACTAAGGAATTTAAAGATAGTAAGAAACACACTAATGGAAGTTCATTATATAGGAAATCATTACTCAGAAATTGCCAAACCCAAACCTATATAAAAGACATTCTCTCGAATACATGATCCATTCCACATCCTAAATTCACAACTTATATAGACTTATAATTTAATTAAAAATATGATATGCCAAACAATGGCAGCGATCAAGAAATTCGTACTCTGTTTTGCATATATCAACTAGCAGCCATTGTACCTTTGGAAATTAAAAAGACAACAATTATGAAAATTTTCTTCTAGATCTCAACCAATAAGGAACTTTCCAATTCAAACTTAGAATTACAAGATAATTTAGGTTGGATTTCTAAATTTGTTATTATACAATAAAATCTTAATGCAATTGCAAATTTCAAATGAAAATACTGTAACCGACGACGAAGAATAGAAGATGTTCTTCAACAAATGGTTTTCCTGCCTTTCTCCCGCTTGCTAATCGTTGAGACTTCATTGATACCTCCCAGCCAATGCTAGGTGTACTCTTCTTCCCCCTTATCCCCCTGAGCCGCAAAGGGGCCAAGCACAAAAACCAAAAATACTATAGCACCAAGTTTGCCTCGCAAGGGAGAGCTACCACTTTATCCTCAAACTTGGTCACCCAACTCTCACAAGTAAAACACAGTCCCAAAATGGTTTTGGCAGCATAACGTTACCAATAACCAGTGTGCCCTTTCTGATCCGGATTATTTTTGGCACAAAATGAGAGCGGAGATATAATAAATAAATGTATAGAGATATCTCGAATATCCAATATTATAACAGAAATGTATCAGAGATGCAACCATAAACACATATATACAGTAATACACAATTTTCTATTAATGAGCGAAAATGTACAAAGACTGTAAAATACAGAGTGAAAGACTTGCTAGAATGGTGGCATATTATATTTGAGAAGAGATGTGACGGATACTCGCATCCATGAGAAGATCATTTTACAATGAGGCTCCAAAGGCCTTTTTATCATAAATAAAATAAAAAACCCTACCCCTAGAAGATGAAAAGCCAATAGTTTTGTAGACCCCGTTTTGGGTAGTTTGGTGTATCAACTTCCGGGGGGCGTAACTTTGGCATACGATCTTTGTTTGGGGCGCACAATAGCTCGTTGGAAAGGTATTGTTGAGGAGATTAATTTTGGGGTCTCAATTAGAGCCTTGGAATGTCTTTGAGAATCTAGATCCCTAAAAACCTTCATTTATGCCCTCTAAATGGCCCCGGAAGTTAAAAACAACTAAAAATAGTAAATTACCAAAATTGCCAAAAAATTGTTTTGAGCCAGTTGGAAAAGGTGGGTGGCCACCGATATCCACCTAGATCAATCCTCCCTCATTAGGAAGCAATGGTATCCATTGTGTTGAGTGCCTGGGGGAGAGGGAAAAGTGTTTGTTAAATCTGCATCTTGATGAGTTGATGGCCTTGTTGGAGAAGTTGTGTTGCTTAGCTTTTTGAAGGTTATCACGATCCTGTGGCTGGAAGGGTTGGACCTTTTTAACCAGTTTGGCTACATGATATGTCTATGTGCAGAAGGAATCTTTGTGCTTTGCTGCAGTCTTGTCGACTCGCTTCTATTGGATAGAAGGTGCTTGGGCCAAGGCTATACTGGTTGCAATATCCGTTTGTTCACCTTTTGAACAGATTGTGAAGAAGCTAAATTTTGTAGTATGAGATACTACCTTGCAGAATTGTTTAGGTGGGACAGTAGTCGGAACCACCTCTAGTATCCTGTAGAGATGACCTCCCATAGTAACAATGACACTACAGGGTTTGAACTCATAGATAATATGGTGCTTCCACATATATGGCTGGCCCAAGAGAACATCACAGACATACAGCGGGGAAACATCACATAATACCTCATCCTTGAAGGGATGGATATCGTATGAAAATCAACACTACTGGTTGACACGAAGATCGTGTCCCTGGTGAAGACACCCGATTTTGTATGGTTGTGGGTGTGGTGTTGTCTAAAATCCCAATTGTTTGAAGACCTCTACTAAGATGAGGTTCTTATGGCTTCCACTATCAACAATAAAATGTAGCGGGGTCCCCTTCACCCACATTTGTGAATGAAAAAGGTGCTCCCCCTCTTCAGGATCTGTTGGTTCTTCTAGTTGAATTTTTGCAGTCATGACAATAGCAATGGGGTCTGCATCAATAATCTATCTTCTATCAGTATTTTTTGAATTAGATTCTGAATTAGGGTTCAGTTCCTTGTCTTTGATTTCGGCCACCAATGACTGTTTTGAGCGAAATTCATCGATGTTGTGCCAAAGGATTTTGTGGAAAGTGGTTGTTTGATGAAGATGTGCTTGTTTCTATTGGTAGGCATTGAAGGATGTGGGAAACATTCTCCATCATTTCATCCCTCTGTCGCGTGAGAGCTTGCTCAAGCAATAGATTGATAGAATCATCTGCTCCATTGTTTTTCTTTTCTTCCACCATGGAGGGTTTCTTGGGCATGAGAGAAATATATTCTTCAAGAGAGACAAGATTGAGGCCCAAATTTCTATACTCAGACCTCTTCGGGGCCATGCACTAAAAATATGATCAAGAGCAGCCTGCTTTGATACCACTGATCCATATTATTTTTGGAACGAAATGAGAGTGGAGATATAATAAAGAAATGTACAGAGATATATCAGATATCCAATATTATAACAGAAATGTACCAGATATACAACCATAAACACAGATACAGTAATACACAATTTTCTATTAATGAGCGAAAATGTACAAAGACTGTAAAATATAGAGTGACAGACTCGTTAGAATGGTGGTAGCTTATCTCTGAGAAGAGATGTGACGGCTACTCGCATCCGTGAGAAGATCATTTTACAATGAGGCTCCAAAGGCCTTTATATAATAAATAAAATCCAAAACCCTAAATCTAGAAGATGAAAAGCCAACAGTTTTGTGGACCCCGTTTTGGGTAGTTTGGTGTATCAACTTCCCAGGGGCATAACTTTGGCATACGATCTCCGTTTGGGGTGCACAATAGCTCATTGGAAAGGTATCGTCGAGGAGATTCATTTTGGGGGCTCAATTAGAGACTTAGTATATAATTGAGAATATAGATCCCAAAAAAACTTCATTTAGGCCCTCAAAATGGCCCCAGAAGTTAAAAACTGTTAAAAATATTAAATTACCAAAATTGCCAGAAAATTGTTTTGAGCCAGTTGGAAAAGGTGGGTGGCCACCGATATCCACCTGGATCACTTTCCCATCTATACCATTTGCTTTATAGGAATTTCCTCACTGACACATGTCCACATGCACAATTAATTAACTTTTTAATTAAATAAATTAGGATTATTCACCCTCACACTTGTCACCCTCTCCCCAAGTTGAACAAGTAATTACATATTTTATTTTATTTAAAAGTCAATTTCCCTCACATTTCCCAAATGTGTTTCTTAAATCGCTCTTAGTTGTCTCTTCATTCCCCAGATTCTCATTTAATGAATGTCTCCTTATTAAATCTTAGTTAGAGTTAAAATATGAGTCTTATTCTAGTTAGACTAGTGGTAGCTAGACTCTAGATACCATCCTATGTGTACACCTATTCTCTCATAATTTATTTCTTTCTTATTTTAAAATTCCATTTCAATTTTCTTTAGATCGATTTATCTCTAATCTTTTAATTTATTTAACATTTTATTTTAGTCCCCTAACTAAACTTAAACTTAGGCTTAGTCTTAGAATAGACTTAGACTTTTATTAGGATTTATAATTAATAAAATTGCTCATTAATTAATTATTTTAAGTCCGACAATGTCAAATTAGTTCATTGTTTTCTAGGCCACCTAAATTCATTGACTCAAGTTCTATAATTATGTGATGTGCCCTTCAAGACACACCTTTGTGCTCCAAGCGTGCCACTCACCTTTGACTGGTTTTGGTAGTTGTCCAACCCTTGGAGTCAACACTCCACTCAGGCGACCTTGTGAGAGACTAAGAGATTCTAAGGAATAAGGAATCTACCTTATTGCACGCCCCTTAGAAATATTCGTGAGTGACTGTCACAATCTTCCCTCACGACATCGTGGACCTATCGAACTAGGTTATTGTTAACCTACAATTCGAGCCACGGCGAGAGTGCTAGTACGCTGTGACAGGGACACTGCCACACCTCTCCCTCAATATCTGGTTTCTGTGTAGGGCCCCTTTACTCCTTATGTGAATCTGATTAGCAAGCATCGTCAACCTGCATCCATTGACAAAATATTTTCACTGATCCATATACATAATCATACCGAATCAATCATATGTCACATATTCATAAAATGAATACCCAAAACCAACACAAGCCACTCCCCAACTCAATCCAGAGTCCAAGGTAGTTCGTTGATTCCATCGACATCCACAATCTGTCAAGTGTCCTACACACTCGGGGAAAACTTGTCAATAGCATATGTCAATACATATGTCAAGTAACAATAAATCACAACCCATCAACATCATCATGTAAAATCCATAGTTGAAACAAATAACACTGTGCTATAACCGGATCACTTGCACGCAAGTGTCCTCAAAGAATAAGTCGATAACATGTGCTCAGTAGAGTGGGATGTTACAAATGTTTTGAATTATTTTTCTACTTTGCCTCAACCGTTTCAAGAAGTTTTCAGTTTCATGTACAAAGATCGCCACAAGATTCCTGATTCTTTTCTCCAATAGTTACATTACTATTAAATTTCGAATTTCTTACAAAAGACTCTTATTGAGTGCACAAAGCCTGGCATTTCCACTTGGCATGGAATATCAACATCTACAACACCTGGATCACTCGACTAGTGGATAAAGGAAAATTATCTAAGTATATGTTTGGGCATAGTGCCTTCATCCCTCACCCATAAATTGATGCTAAGCTATTCTTCCAGGTACCTTAATATAATGCCTAAGATTGGACCCCATTGGGGGGGATCTTAGCAATTGATAACATATAACTAAAGGAAATTAACGCCATTCAGAAGTGAAGTGCCTAGTGGGCGTAATGTAGTGGAGCAATGGAGCAACCACCTCCAACAACATAATTAATACGTGATGACCTAGTAGGATTGCAAAGAGACCAACAAAATTCAATCATATACAAACTCAAATTGCCAATTTTTATTCAAATATTTACTTGATACTACAACTGAGCATCCTTTGAATCTTTCAGTATCTTGAAAAAGGACGAATTGGGACAATGACAACGAGAATAAGTTTATTTAACTACATATTTAACAAAGAAAGATTCAATGGCTTCTGATCAGCAGACCTTCGAATTATTAAAAAGTGCCAATTGTAGTAAATTGTCCATTTAAATCAAGTTTCTTAATCTACAGCTTTAACGTAAGATCTAAATACTAATAGAGGAAGTTAAGTTTTATAGTAGATGTGTCATTTTCTTCTTTTCAATGCGATGCTTCAACTTTTTAACCATTATTTTTTTAAAGCATATGTGTCATTTTCTGTTTTTTCTAACTGGTTAGTTGGGGAGATAAAGATTCCACATCCATTAATACTGTGGTCTGGGATTTGGATTAAGATCCAACAAACCAGTTAATGATGGTAGTCATCTTACCATCCAAGTATTAATTCAAAGAGATGGGGCTAGATATATTTCTAGTTACCAAGTATGCATCGTATGTTCAGAGCTTGGATGAGTCTATTTGTCGCTAGCTAGAGGGAAGGAAGATCTCAAGAGAAGAAGCCTTTATGAGTGTAGCTTGGATCTAACTGTTTATGGTAAGTTGGAATCAGTTGGTTTGTTTTTGTTTAAGACTTTTTATATAGCGGATTCATTTCTTGCATCTAAGAGTTAGGAGAGCGGGAAGTAGGTATTTATATTCCTTCTCCCTCCATATATGTTCTATTAGCATTGGTAAGTATACAAGGAATTCTTCCAGCATATTCTACCATTGACCGAATGCATGAGTATGATGTTACAAATGAGTTCTAAAATTATCGTAATTGTTGTGTACCTTTTTTAAATGAATATTTTTTCCCGCACTCTAAATAGTATAACAGAGAGATTATCACTTTCTATTGCACAGTCTGAAGTAGTAGAATGAGGCCACTCGATCCTATATCTGAGTGTTTGGAGTAGGAGGAGGCGACCTCAAGCGTTGAGGAACCTTCTTTTCGTAAGCCCCGAAACATCTGAGAGGTTATTTCGATCTTGCTTTCCCCATCATTTATATTGAGAGTTAGTTGGCCATTTTTATTTTCTCATTGATTCATCGAGAGTTAGTTGGCCATGTCTTTCTCAAGAAATAAGATAAGCAGGCTCGACACACACTAGTCTTATTCTTTAATTATATAGGCAAGCTAACCTATAATTGCAGGACCACCATGGCAAGACCAAACGAGCACAGGGAGAGGGTCATGTTGTATCTCTATATAGTTGAGGGTCGTGTTGTAGCTCTATATAGTTCAAGTTTGGTACATTGTAAATATGCTAATGACTAACATGTAATTTGAGAATAGTTGTGGGAAAAGGACAATGAGGCAGTGAGGCTAGGGTTGAGGCAAGCAAAAGGAGTGTGACATATGAACAATCGATTTACTTATTCTACTACAGAAGTGTTAATAGAACAGTCGGTTGATTTATTCATTGACAATGTAGAAGTGTTAATAGAGAACAAAAGTGTTAATACATCAGGACAATCCAAATCTATTCACTGCAATAGTGTTAATAGAACAGTCAACTGATTTATCCATTGACAATGTAGAAGTGTTAATAGAGCATTGAATTTTTAATACATCGAGCCAATCCAGATCTATTCACTCAATAGACTTAATGCGATTAAAAAAACTTAGGTTATACCAGATTGAAAAAAAAAATTTGTGTCAGAGGCTATTTAAAGACCTCAAAAACAATGTCAATGAAAATATGAAGATATCCTAGACTCAAAACTTGGGATTAACAAAAATCTTGGAAATAAGAGATACAAATTATTATCCAATAACGTTTTAAATAAAAACAACAAAAATATTACAAAATAATAACTATTTTAATTTTCCCATGTATAACTTTGAGAAGCACAAAAATAATTTTAGTCAAAGGAAAAGTAATTGAAGGTCAACGATGAATCGATCACTAGAGTCCCAGCCTTCAGCATGGACTAATAATTAGTGTAGGAATCATTCATAAGTTTTTTATGTTAATGAAAAAAAGACTTATCAACAAACACTCCATAGTATTTAATCTTCAAATTCATAATATCGTCTTTTGTTTTCATATAGTTGACAATGCATTATATATTGCAATTCATTTTATATATGAGGTGTTTTTTTCTTTTCAATGTATTATATAATGTGATAAGAGATATTTGAACCAGATTTGGGAAAAAGATGAAGTCCGATCATTTTCAATGTATTTTATTTATTTTAAATGAAATAATTTAAATATCTAAATGATGATGATGATGATGATTAATGTCCTTTGTCTCTCATTAATAATTTTGTTATAATATACCATGTTTTTATGTCACCATTTTCATGTGAACCTTGTATTACTTATATTTCCGAAAATTTATAAATTTTTATTTATTTATTAAATATATTAATATGATTTTTTAAAATTAATTAATTGTATTTTAATAATAAGATTAATAATTTTGTTATAATATGCCATGTTTTTATATCACCCTTTTCATGTGAGTATATAACCTTTTATTACTTATATTTTCGAAAATTTATAAATTTCTATTTATTTATTAAATATATTAATATGATTTTTTATAATTAATTATTTGTATTTTAATAATAAGATTAGTGTTGAAATTACTATAATACTATGCAAGGAAAGTACTAATAATTCTAAATAATTCATTTGTGTTGAGAAACAAAAATAAAATAGAAAAATTATGTTGGTTGTGGAGCTTGATTATCTTCCTAATTCATAGGTCTTGTTTCAACTGTGTTTGGACCCCATTACCTTACAGGTGGGGTGTGGGGGGGATTGGCCCCCCACATTTATCGCTAAAGCGGGGGTGGGGGGGGGTTGATAAATTTTGGAGCCCCCCTTGGTGGAGGTTCGGGGGTAGTGCCCTCGAAGAGAAATTTTTGGGAAAATTGTCTTATAAAATATTGTAATTTCATAGTCAATCTGGACCGTTCATTATGAGGTCGCAGATATGATGATAGAAGTTATGTTAGAGTTTTTTTTCCCCTAGAAGGAAACCATATTTTATGAGGGAATTGTATTGCAGATGTGTGAGAGATAGTAAATATTGTATTATGAGAGAAAGAAGAGGAAGTTACAGTGGGTGTGTTGTAGGTTGTATCCCTTCATTTTCTAGATAATAATAAAGGAAGGACCTGGCAATTTCTTTGGTGGACGTAATCTACACTAGGTGAACCAAATATATATGTGTCTCTATTGTATTGTGTATCTTATTTTTTATTTATTTCCGCATCTGTTTTATTTTATTTCTCTACGATCTTATTTTTCTAACAACTGGTATCAGAGCGAAAGGTAACTCGTAGGAAAAGATGGTTCCTTGTTCGAGTGGGAGCAATGGCGGAAGATGGAAAGTTTAAGGTCAAGAAATTTAATGGCCAAAATTACTAGTTTATGGAATATGCAGATGTAAGATTATTTATATCGGAAGGATCTTTTCTTACCATTGGGTGAAAAAGCAAAGCAACCGACAAGTATGAATGATAAAGAACGGGAGGTTCTTGACATAAAGGCACTAGGAATGATACGACTATGCCTAGAAGCATCGATGGCTTTCAATATTTTGAAAGAAAATACAATGGAGGATTGGATGAAGGCATTGGCTAAACTATATGAAAAACCCTCGGCTTCCAACAAGGTATTTCGAATGAAGCGATTATTTAATATGAAGATGTCAGAAGGTGGGTCTATTGCTGACCATTTAAATAAATTTAATATGATTACTAATCAACTAAGTTATGTAAAAGTGGACTTTGATGATGAGGTTAGGGATCTTCTAATCTTATGCTTATTTCCATAAATTTGGAATGACTTGGTCATGGGTTGTAAGTAACTATGTCTCTGGTTTAAACACTATGAAATTTGATGATGTTGTTGGTGTTATCCTTAGTGAGAAAATGCGATGGAAAATAATAAGTGAGACATCATCTAATGATTTGATCATGGAGAGCAGGGGAAGACAAAAGGATAGAGGAAAGAGCTCAGGGAACCATAGTAATTCTAGGAAGGGCATATCCAAATCCAGGCTAGGAAAGATAGAGTGTCGGAATTGTGGGAAGAAAGGACATCTGATGAAAGACAACAGAGCTCCAAAGAAACAAAGAGATGGACAACATGAGAAAAATCAGGAAGAAAATGTAACAGGTGATGTGTTATAAGATGCTTTGATTCTTTCTTGATATAATATTGTTGAATCTTGGGTAGTAGATTCAGGGGCTTCATTCCATGCCACATCCCATAGGAAATATTTTCAAGATTATGTTCAAGGTGATTTTGGATAGGTTTATTTGGGGGATGATGAACCATGTAAAATTGTTGGAATGGGTAAGGTACAAATAAAGCAAAAGAATGGAAACCAATGGTTACTAAAAGAGGTGAGACATATAACAAATCTAAGAAGAAATATGATTTCAACAGGGCAGTTGGCCAGTGAAGGCTATATATCTACATTTATAGATAAGGTGTGGAAGGTCACTAAAGGATCATTGGTAATGGAAAAATGAGAGAATGTAGGTACATTTTATTTATGTACCGGTAATGTTGACTCTTCAATCTCTTTAGCTTCTGTAGGTGTGGATACAACACTATGGCATCATAGGCTTCGACACATGAGTGAGAAGGGGATTTTTATGGAAATATTCCCTTGCGGATAGGTGAAATTTCCCTTGGATTACAAACCCCTATACGGAGACATAAAATTACATTTGGACACTACCATTCCTATAAATTCATTTTTTCCATCGAAAAACAGAGAAGGAGGGGAAGCATGATGTACCTCATTTATGATGTTTGTCCAAGTTGCTCCAATATGCGAGCTCAATCCGACTCCCAGCGCAAATCAATACCTGTAATGGAAAACAAGAAACAAACCACTATCTCCTACTCTAATGGATTAGACAAAATCAATTCATCTATGCATATTAAGACAACCATAGACAAACACATGTAAACATACACTTGAAGGAAATAGGCCAAGTATATTAATGAGAACTTAGAAGGGAAAACTTACAATCTTTAGATGGTGTCGCAACAACCTCTCCAAGTCCTCCTCGTCCAACCCTTGCTCAAAAGATCCACAATCAAAATAAGAATGCTTCGTTTATATATCTTTTTTTTTCACCATGGAAATGCCTCTATTTATAAGCTTTGAGAGGCTCTACCACCTTCAACATTTTTGGAATTGGTTGAGGATATGGCTCCATTAGTTGTGATTACTTCCTTAGATGCATCCATGGAGTCAGATTCGAGCCAAACTAACCCAACCCATCCATAGTTGTCTTTTAGAAGTGGGATTTCCTCCAAGATTCCCTCAGCCAAAACAACACTCCCTTGAAGTGGACAACAAAGCGTTGTAGCGCTCCCTTAACATGGTCAAGGAGCGCTAGTGCTCCCTATATATGAGCAGGGGAACATTGATCTTCCTAAATGTAAAAAATATGAGTAATTCCCTAGGTAAACAACTTGTTCTAACTGTCAATTGATGGGTATTTTTCTTCTAAAATGTTCTAGGGGTTGTAGCAAGTGTTTTTATGATGTAGTTCAAGATGCGACACTTAGGACAAGTGAATGCGACACTTGCGACACCTACGACACTTGTGATAATAAAAGTGTGACACTTATTATACAATGTCGAAGTGAGGGATTTTGATGTGTAACAAGGATGCATATACTTCACAAAAGGAATTTATTGTCGGATCTTAAACAAGTTGATTTGGATTTCTATGAACACTGTGTTTATGGAAAATAGAAGAGAGTCATATTTCTTAGAGTCGAAAAGGAAAAGAGGAGTGAAAATTTAGAGCTTGTGCATACAGATGTATGGGGACCAACTTATGTATCATCTCTTGGTGGATCTCGTTATTATGTTATTTTTATTGATGATGAAACAAGAAAACATGGGTTTATTGCATTCAACAAAAATCTGATGTTTTTGACACTTGTAAGAAATGGAAAGCTTTGGTCTAGAACGAGATAGGAAAAATGTTTTAATGTCTCAGGTCAGACAATGGAGGTGAATAATGCAACAAGGATTTTGATGATTATTATTTGTACCATGCGATTCGTAGAGAAAAAAAGTTATAGGAACACCACAAGAAAATGGTGTGTCAAAAAGGATGAATAGGACAATCATGGAACATGAAAGGAGTATGAGATTGCATCTTGGTTTTCCCTTACATTATGGGCAGATGTTGTAGATATTGTTGTTTACTTAATAAATAGAGGGCCTTCAAGATCTTTAGATGGTGGCATTCAAGATGAGGCATGGACAGGTAAAAATATAAACTACTCATTTCTGAAGACTTCCGGTTGTGAAGCATTTGTCCATATTGATAAAGAAAATAGAACAAATCTTAAGGCAAAATCCAAGAAGTGTACCTTTATTGGATATGGTGTTAATGATTTTGGTTATCGCTTATGGGATTATGAAAATCACCAAATCATTAGGAGTAGAGATGTAGTATTCAATGAAAAGGTCATCTACAAAGATTAATTGCAGGGAAAGAAACATGAAAAGGAAAACACAAAATACATAGTGCTTGATGAAATCAAAGAAAATGAATTTCCAAAGGTACCAAAAAATCAAAAAGTACAACAATAGGAGAAAAAAGTACCTCAAACTCCTGCAAGTGTTGTTAGAAGATCTACCAGGTTAAGTAGACCCCTTGAACGATACTATCCTTCATTGTATTATTTATTGTTGACTGACTTTGGTGAACTAGATAGTTATGAAGAGGCAATGCAGGTAGACACTAAAAAGAAGTGGGAGAAAGGAATGAAAGAGGAAATGGAATCCTTGGTAAATAACCAGACATGGGACTTGGTTTAGTTACCTGCAAGAAAAAAAGAATTGCAGAATAAATAGGTTTACATGTTGAAGGAAGAAGATGGAGGCAAAAAATTGTACAAGGCTAGACTTGTTGTAAAGGGGTTTGCACAAAAGAAAGGTATAGATTTTGATGAAATATTTTCTCTTGTTGTTAAAATGACTTCAATTAGGACTATTTTAAGTCTTGTGGAAGTAGAAGATTTGCATCTTGAACAATTAGATGTAAAAACAACTTTTCTCCATGGGGATTTGGAGGAAGAGATGTATATGCAACAACCATAGGGGTATGAGGTCAAAGGAAAGGAAAATTTGGTATGCCAGTTGAATAGGAAATTGTATGACCTAAATCAAGCTCCAAGGCAGTGGTATTTGAAGTTTGACAGGTCTACGATAGAACAAGGTTGTAGTAGATGTCATTCTGATCACTGTGTTTGTTTTAAGATGCTAAAAAATGGAAGTTATATTATATTGCTATTATATGTAGATGACATGTTTGTTGCAGGGTCTAACATGTAGGATATAAATGTGCTAAAAAATAAATTGGTTAATTCATTTGCGATGAAGGATTTGGGTGCTGCAAAGAAAATCCTTGGTATGGGAATAACAAGAGACAGGAAAAATTGCAAATTGATATTGTCTCAGGGTGAGTACATAGAGAAGGTGTTGGAGAGGTTTAGAATTCATAATGAAAAACCAGTTAGTACACCTTTGTCCAACCATTTCAAATTAACCAAGGAAATGTTCCCCAAGACAAATGAGCGGATATAATACATGTTGAGGGTCCCTTATTCATCAACAATTGGTAGCTTGATGTATGCTATGGTGTGCACAAGACCAGATATTGCACACGTAGTGGCATTTGTGAGAAGGTATATGAACAATCCAGGTAAATAACACTGGGAGACAATAAAATGGATTCTTAGGTATTTGAGAGGTATTGCTACTCATGCATTATGTTTTGGAGGATCAAACATTGTTCTATAGGGATATATTAATTCAGATATGGTAGGTGATAAAGATAGTAGGAGGAGCACCAGAAGGTATGTTTTCACTGTAGTTGGAACAACAATAAGTTGGATTTCGAAACTGTAAAAGGTGGATGCACTATCAACAACAGAAGCATAGTATGTTGCTACTACAAAGGCTAGTGAAGAGATGATTTGGTTATAGAGGTTTATGGGGGAATTGGGAAAGCAATGGGAGAATAGAAGGTTGTACTGTGATAGCTAGAGTGACATTCATCTTGTAAAGAAATCACCATCCCATTATAATAATAAACACATACAACGCAGGTATCATTTCATACGATTCATCTTGGAAGATGGATAATTGAAGATGGAAAAGATACATACTAGCTAGAATCATGCAGACATGTTAACAAAGGCACTAAATAGGGAGAAATTGAGTTCCTTCTTAGTTTCAATTGGCCTTCAAGCATGAAGGTGAAGATGAGAAATTTTCTAGGTCTAAGGTGGATCATAATCCAACAGGCACAACATCAATGGAGTTGTTGTGATCAGTCTCTAAGTGGGATATTGTTGGTTGTGGAGCCTCATTATCTTCCTGATTCAGAGGTCTTATTTTCAACCTCATTTGGATCCCATTACCTGATTGGGGGTGTGGGGGTGATTTCCCCCCCACATCTCTCGCTAAGGGGTGGGGGGGAACGAGAAATTTTGGAGCCCCCCTTGGTGGGGGTTTGAGGGGAGCGCCCCCGAAGAGAAATTTTTGGGAAGATTACCTTGTAAAATATTGTAATTTCGTAGTGAATCTGAACCATTCATTATAAGGTTGCAAATATGACGGTAAAAGTTATGTTAGGGTTTTTTCCCCTAGAAGGAAACACTATTTTATGAGGGAATTGTGTTGCGGTTGTGTGAGAGATAGTAAATATTGTATTCTGAGAGAGGAGATTGTGAGAGAAAGAAGTGTTGTATGTTGTATCCTTTCATTTGTTGGATAATAATAAAGGAAGGACCTGGCAATTTCTCCAGTGGTCGTAGCCCACACTGGGTAAACCACGTATATATGTGTCTCTATTGTATTGTGTATCTTTTGTGTTTTATTTTCACATCTATTTCATTTTATTGCTATGCGATCATGTTTTTCTAACAAATTACACCTAAGATATAGGCATGCATATGTTTTAGTGAATAGTTTCTTCCTTGAAATTTAATCAAACCTCCCCACTATTGGCACAATCTTATTCAAATATGTAAAAAAAGTGTTTTTTACAACTATTTAATGTTGAAAGTGTTTTTTTATAACTATTTAATGGTTATAACTTTAAAATCACAATTTTATTACAAGCATTTTAAATATTTGTTTAAACGTCATTTAAAAGTATTATGAAATGTTTGTTTTTAAGAGATCAGAAGGAAAATTGGTATTTTTTACTTAAGTTCCCAAAAATCATTTTAAATTAATAAAATTATAGATATCATATGTTAACATTGCAAAATGAAATTGTAATAAAGAAATTTAAGGATGCTAAATGAATTTTTCCACTAAACATTTTACTATTTGGACTTTTTCTAGCAGTCATCCCCAAATTGGATTATAAAAGAATTGCTGCAATTGCAATTTTTTATTTTTGAATTTGCATTTTTTATTATAAAAATGGATTCAACATCCTCAAAAACCCCTATTACACCTAGATTGTGGCATCTCAACAATTAATATTTGCAATTCTAGCAATTCTTTTAAATTTTTAACTTGATTTTAGGAAAAAATGAATGACTAAAAAATCCATATAGCCTAAAAAGATCCAAATCATAACACGTTAAGTTCCTAAGTTCCTATAATTGTGTTGTGGGTAGAAACCATAAAGGATTTACTCATATTCAACTTACATATTTCAACACCAACATCGAAGATATGTTGAAAGTGAAACAAGTTGCATTGCTAAATATATTGAATTGGGGTTACATCAGCATGAACATGGCAATGGATGGCGACCAACGATCAAAATTGAACCCTTCCTATCCCTTCCAAGGGGTTCAAACCTATCCTAGAAGGGTAATTCAGAAAACACCCTTTAAAAAATGTAGAATTTTGAAATCACTTGTCATTTACGAAGGACAACAAATATCATAAAATGTCAAAAGAAGGGTCATATTTTCAATAACCCATCAAAGTCCCCACGTCTAATGCTTTATTAGTCAATGAGCATTAGTTCATCACACAATATTTGTCTTTGCCATCTAAAAACTAAAATCATCTCTATTCTAGTTGGCTCTTATCTATTCCATGTATGCTTCCATGGTGTACCCTTCCACAACATTAAATCCATCACATAGCTTACACCTAGATAAATATCCTACCACCATATTGGCCTATGCATTATTTTATGTGTCACTTAATGAAAACTTACTAAAGAAGCTTAGACACCTTGTCTTTGTGAATCCCCACTTGAATTTGTGTGTTATGAGTATTGTTTCTTCTTGTCAATATAGGAATTGGAATTGCATTTAGTTTACATCATGTTTTTTAATCTCACTCACCATAATGCCATTTTATTTATTATCTTTGCCTCCTACACTTTCCATAGTGTTATTTCCTTTGTGATCTTCTTTTTTCTAGCAACATTAACATTAGCATGACTATACTTTGTAAATATTTTGAGAATGACCCATAGCTCTCTTTCCTCCTACCTCATCCCAAGCCAAGATCAAGGAAACTTATCCTTTGTAGCATTAATGCATGGAACAACATTTTTGACACCGGGTGGGATTCTTAAGAAAGCTAGGGTGAAGGTAACATAATTTTCATTCATCAAAATTATGCATTATAGATTATTCTCTAACATCCTACTCTTTCATGCATTTCCACATGGTTTGAGAAATAAAGTAAACAATAAATATCCTCAATAAAAAATTTAACATAATTGGTGTTTTTGATGAGTAATTTCATTTAGTTGCATGTTTCTATGGATCTTTGAAAGCTCCAAATCATTAACATCTTACCTTAAGTAATAAACAATGGATGCACTCGAGCTAGATTGTCATGTTCCTAGAGGCCTATAATGCAAATAGGGTCTCTTCATTGCTTTGGTGTAGAACAGTGGGTGATGGAGTGTATTGTTAAGGCACTCCATTATGTGAAGTCACCGGTTCGAAACCCTTAACTAGCCTTGTATGTCACATGGGGTTATTCGCATAAATACATTATCAAGTCAACGAAAGCATATCTAGTGGACAAAGCATATCTGAGTGGACCTAATGATTAAGAACATGTGCTTCTTCCTAAAAGATCACATGCAAAGTAACTTATATCTTCAAATTTTCATTGTAAATTTAAGTATTTGTAATTTTAAAGTTTTCCACATATCTACATTTATACTTTGCAATAATACTATTTTTCATATATTATGTATAAAATTGCAAAGCAATATTATTACTTTTAATATTATATATATTATATTATTACATTTTAATATTATATATATTATATTATTACAGCCCATAAATGGTTACATGCGAGGGTTTTGTCTTCCACTCAGTATTTATCCTCTATACAAGATTAAAAATAAAATAATAATAAATTTAATAATAATATATATATATAAAACATTAAAATAATCAAAATATAAAATTCTTTAATCACCCTGGCGTTTACAGAAACACAAAACGCCCAAAGAAAATAATGAGTCGCATAGACGGTTCAACTTGACATTAACTTCGAGGGAACTAAAAACACTTCGCCAGCATGAGCTTATAGTATGGCAGCCAGCATGAGCTTAGTATGGCAATGGATCGTATATTTAGTACTCGAAGCCAGCATGAACTTATAGTATGGCAGCCATGCTTTTAACACCCATTGACCAACTTAAATATGGTATAATTTTTATATTAATATATTAATTTAAAAAAAAATAATATAGTGTAATTAAATTAAACATTAAGTTTGATTTAATCTAAGTATTGAGTAGTTTTTCCAATTTAATATATGAGATATTTTTTTTAACTTTCTCCAAATAAAAATATAGTTATTTGTATTTAGAGATTAAATGAAAATTACATTTTTCATATATTGCACTTCAATTTTAGTCTTACATATTTAAGGTACATTTCATTTTTGTTCCAATGAAAATAATTCTCAATTTTTACTTTTTAGTATAATTGCTCACATGATTTCCAATTTTCTTGTTTAAGTTTTTGTCCATTGTTCTTTTTAGTCAGTGTCCTGTTTGTTTTCTTATGTAGTATCATCTTGTCGAGTAGTCCTTATTGTGGTGTTTCTTAATCATTGAACAATGGGATGTAACTAGTTATACAAAGAATATAATTGTAATTAATCAAGAACATAAGACAATAAGATAAAAACTGTAAAAAAACCATTGAATATTAATAATGAAAAGAAGAATGCATTGTTCGCTTGCCTCTTAAGGTGGGGCGACCTTCCACTAAGCAAAGCTCCAAATACATAACACAAAACAAGACATTATATTGATTCCTATCTTACATAGAAAAAACCCTAACTACTTGTGGTCCCATCATAAATGGGTACCAACTACCTAGTGGGCATTATAAAGTGGACCCTATTTACATTGAATAACTAACTATTACTATCCATTGGCCTTATTCAAAGAGTATGGCCACACACAATAACTAACTAACTACTATGTCGCCCAAAGTAGGGAGGTTAGGATAGGACCTGTTAGCGTCGGAAGTCACCCCTGGATTGCAGCAGGAGCAGAGCCCGACGCCCATCAGTTTATGTCACGATTTGTTTAATGGGGTGATCTAATGGAAGTTAACTCAGAACGATGTGGTTCTAACTCCGAAACTAGGCCAGGCATGCATGGGCAAGTGAGGTCCTAGATTACTTCAGACAATGAGTTGTAGTAAGGGTGAGTAGGGGGAAGACCTGTATCAGAGAGATGCAAAGGTCTGTCATAAACATCAGGTCTCTAACAGACTGTAGGAGAGAGGCATCTAAACGCAAGATCTTCTTACATTCAAACGTAAAATACTGGAGAATACAACAATGCAACAATAAATCCTTTATCATAACATGATTGCAATAATTCGCACGAATCAGTCGCTCACGAACTCTCTCATCATGAGATGAAAATTAGACGGGGTAAGGAGGACTGTCTGTCATTAAATAAGAAATCTTACATACAGATGCACAACCAGAGCACTAGAGTGTCTGCTAAAACTTTACAATCGGGAGCTTCGCTCTACCATCAATGCTTACAAAATATGAAAACTGAGCCTATATACTCAGGAAAATTCGCCTAACAGAGGCGTGCCCAATCACCCAGGGCTTGGTGTCTTTTCAGTCAAACTCGTACTGAAATCCTTCTTCATGCGCCATCTTAACTGCGCATGGCTCCTGTAAGGAGGGTAGCTGAGCCATTAAGTGCCGAGCTAGCGTGTGAAGACTTCTCTGTCTCTTCGAAGACTCCGGCATGGCTGCTTTGGAAAAAATGGTACACAGGACCCCTTCGAGCAGATTGCTTACCAGACCCTCCATACCTCACACTTAATGAATGAAAGGAGGTTTCAACCACCCGTTCATGCCTTCATTTACTCCAAGCGAGACACAGGATTGAGAATTGGATCCGGTGGTGCTTAGAGATCGCGATGATCTCCTCTGTAACTGAACTCGGTGCCTTTGGCCCCTCCTGCATAGCTCTCTTTGTTTCCCAAGTGACCACGAGCTGTGACCCTATGCTTACTCTCAAAGGTGCTTTCGGCGTTCGCGGATATGAAGGGGCTGATCCTTGCTTCTTGAAATCGCGATGAGCGAAATGCCGAGATGGCTTAATCTGGCGCCACACGTCCCTCTAGATCTAACGGCTCTGAACTCTCCCAACGATGCCATGGGCCCAGGCCCTGGACACTCCCGGTACCTCGCGCATTGGGGATATGAAGGAGCTGCTCTTTGTGCATCCGAGTTGCGATGAGCGAAAAGGTGGGGAGCCTAATCGCGTGCCAGGTGTCTCCTGTGGACGGACAGTCGAGATTGCTTCGTGATACTGTGGGCCCGACTTTGAGCACCTTGGCGCTTTCGGGGTTCAGGGTTTCGAGAGATAGGACAACATGGAACCTTCACCCTTCGAACTACCGATTGGCGAAACACCGATGCGAGTAGATCTCGCGCCACGCGTCCTCTGGATGGACGGCTGTTATCTTTCCCTGCACACAATATGGGCGCCATCCATTGCGTTATCTTCGGTGTAACTTTTCTATTCGCGATTTCCCGCCAACTGTTGATATGCTCATATGGATGGATCCAGACCGTTGACATTATAATTTTTCCCGCTCACTTGATTTTAAGTCCGAAAAGGACTTCTTTTGTTCACTGCGCTTGGGCGCTCCTCATGCAACCTGCAGACCTGGATATCCCGATGCCGAAGACAAGTAATGTTGCTAACAGGACCCTAACATGCCCTCCCCCTTAAAAAACAACATTGTCCTCAATGGTGAAGATGAGTATGGTTCTCATGATACATCTTCAGGTGGCCGGTATTAATACTTCATAGATTGTGTGTTGGTGTAATTGACACTCTCTGGTATCTAAAATTGTTGTCACATAACAATTTACTGGTGAATTCTAAGGGGTGTCCTTCTTGCATCGGTGTTGTGAAAAGACCTCGGCAAGAGGCATCACATTCCAAGACAAATGTCTTGATAAAATATGGCGCTGCTAAGATTGGAGTTGTGCACATGACATCTTTTAAAGTTGAGAAGGCTTGTTTTGTGACCTCATTCCAAACAAAGGCATTCTTCTTGAGTAGCGAGGTTAAGGGAGATGCAATTTTTCCATAATTTTTCACAAACTTCCTATAACACCTTGTAAGTCCTAAGAATCCTCTCAAGATCTTTAAGGTTTTGGGACATGGCCAATATTTCATAGCTACAACTTTCTTTGGATCAACGCATAGTCCCTCATGGCTAAAAATGTGACCCAAATATTCAACCTCTGAAACCCCAAAAGAACATTTGGATCATTTGAAAAATAGTTGATCGTTCTATAATATTTGCAAGGCTTTATCAACTTCTTTGATGTGGGATTCCCACGTCTTGTTGTAGATCAAAATATCACCAAAGAATACTAGCACAAAATTGTGAAGGGAGGACTTGAAGATCTTGTTCATGAGGCTCCTAAAGGTTGATGGAGCATTGCAAAGGATAAAAGGAATCACTAAAAACTCATAATGGCCTTCATGTGTATGGAAATTCATCTTATGAATGTCTTCCTCTTTCATCCTGATATGGTGGTAGCATGAGTGGAGGTCTAATTTTGTGAAAAATTGGGCTCCATGGAGTTCTTCCAAGAGGTCATCAATAACCAGAAACCAACTTATTGAGATCTCGGAAATCGGCACACATGCACCAAGTACCTTCCTTCTTTAACATTATAACCACCGATGATGAATAAGGGATAGTGTTGGGACGTATGACACTTACCTCCAACAATTCCTGAATGAGTTTTACAATTTCATTTTTTTTTGCAAAATGGTGCCTATAAGGATGCACATTGGGTGGTTGATTTCCTGGAATGAGGGGAATACCATGGTCATGTTCCCCACGTGAAGGTGGTAAACCTTGTAGTAATTCAAAGATGTGTTGATGTTTAGAGAGAAAAAATTGCAAATCTGGGTGAATTTATGGTGGTGTGGTGTTGACTACTTGTTTGGCATTGAATTGTGCAATAACACATGCATGGCCTTTCTTCAACAACTTCTTCATATGATGAGAGGTTTTAATCTCAGGGGAACTAGAGGTAAGCCCCTTGAGGGTATGTTTCTTCCCTTCCTATGTGAAGAACATGCGCAATTCCTTAAAATCCATGGTGACCGATCCCAAAGTGCATAGCCATTCTACCCAAGGAATTATATCAAAACTACCCATTTCAATGGAAAACATGTGAGTTTTTAGATGATTCTCTTCCATTTGTAGTTTCACATTTTCACATCTTTCCCCACATTTCACCGTGCCATCATTACCAAAAATAATTTGAAAATTAGAGACAGGGCGTAAATAACAATAGGTGTCTAGTGCCACTCTCCTATGGATAAAATTGTGTGTGCTACCACTGTTAATAAAAAAAATCACTTTGTGGTGCTTGATGTAGCTAATTAATTCCAAGTTTTGTGGCATCGAAAAACTAGAGAGGGCATGGAGATAAATCTAGGGTTCCTCGGGAGGAGCCTGGAAGGGGGTTTCCTCTGCCATGGAGGGGGTGGTGTCTTCCACAGCTTTTTCAAGTGTAGCTTCCATTGGAATTTCACCTGAGTAGTTATGTGGAGACACATCCATTTGAAATATTTTTTTATGTTTACATGTGTTCCCTTTGAAATATCATTCATCAAAATTATAGCAAAGATGGACGTGTTATTGTTATGCCATCTCTTTTGGAGATAACTTGTGGATGCAGACCAACTATGAGCTAGAGGGGATGGGAGTGGTTTCCATTGGGGGGTTAGGGAGAGTGTTGACTAAAGGTCTCTTGAGTTGTGCATTGATCACTATGTCATATTCTTTGGCTTTGTCACAAGATTCCAACCATGTTTGTGGGTACTGCATCATGAGGTGTGCTTTAATTGCATCCTTGAGACCACTAATGAAACATTCATTAAAAAATAAATAAGATTGTCCCTCTGTGTGGATAATCAATTCCTCAAATGTAGGGATATATTCCATAACTGTACTTGTTAGCATAATTTTTTTAGGTGTCCCAAATGGTGAGTGTCATGTTCAAAATAAGCAGAAAGTATTTGCAAATGTTGGAGATATTACATGTTCCCTTAGGTAATTATTTTCCTAAGGTTGATAGTCTAATATTGAGGGAGCTTCCCTAGACAAGAATATTCTCTCTTGAGAATATTCCCCTACAAATTAGGGCACCTCCTACAAAATAAGGTGCCTTCCCTCTTTAATTTAGAGTTAGTTACACCTCAGTTAGATTAGTGGAAGGTACTCATGCAAGGAAACCTCGGTTTTATCACCAACAGTTGTATGCTCACCTCAGTTTCCTCACTGGTAGGGTGCATATCTCATGCATGTGACCAACATGACACATATCTTGTGATTTCATGTGTTTCTCTCACTTCCACACGTGTGACTCAGTTAATTGATGATTGCATGGACCAGTTAACTAGGACTAGGTGGAAAATTAATTTGATTTCTATTAGTGAGTATCTAGACCTCTATATATCACTGCTATGGTGCATTCACTTATCCATGTAGAGTATATCATGTGTATTTTACCATTTTACTCATTTAGTTAATACAATTCATTCATTCTTTCAATCTTGTCTCTCTTCTCTTCTCTCTCTCGCAAGCTTTGTGTGATATTTCTACTAGTTAAGTTCACTGTGAAAACTTCACATCAAAGATGTAGGGTTTTCACTAGCATACTGTAGAGGTTAGGGTTTGTGGGGGTTAGGGTTTTAACCATTGAACAACAAATCACATATTATTAAAAGAGTGAAACAGGTCTATAACCTAAACAACTTCTACTAAAATTCGAGGGTGTGATGGCTCAAGAAAGAGCTTTGATACCACTTGTGGTGATCCTTAACCTTTGAACAATGGGATGCAACTAGGTATACAAAGAATATAGTTGCAATTAACTAAAAACATAAGACAACAAGATAGAAACTGTAAAAAGACCCTTGAATATTAATAATGAAAATAAGAATGCAGTGTTCACTTTCCTCTTAAGGTGGGGTGAACTTCCATTGAGCACAAATACAAATATACAAGACAAGACAATGCATTCTATTGACTCCTATCTATTTAATTGGATTTTACATAGCAAAAACCCTAACTACTTGTGGTCCTGTCATAAATGGGTACCAACTACTTGTTGGGACTTATGAAGTGGACCCTCTTTACATCTAATAACTAACTATTATTATTTATTGGCCTTATTCAAAGAGTATGGCTGCACACAATAATTAACTAACTACTATGTCACCCAAAGTAGGGAGCTTAGGGTAGGACTCTAACACTTGTCAATATCAATTTCAACATAGATTTGAGTATATGTGAAAAATCCCAACTTAATTTATTCAAGAATGGTTTTTTAAGAATTCTCACAAGGCATTTCTAATATGTTCAAGAACCAAAAAATGACAAAAATGTAGAGGCAAATTTGGGAGGTGAACCCAAACTGGATTTTAGTAACATACAAAATGGTAGGGTTAAAATCTTGGAACCATTGAGTAACAAATAGACCTGCTCATCCCCAAAACCAAGGAGCCTCGCCAAAAAGCTTTTTAATAACCAATAATGTTTGAGAACTTAAAAAAGAAACCTCTACAACTTAGATATACCTCAAAATACTTTGTCTAATAGAAACAATTATTTGTGTATATGGAAAATATACACTAGTGTAACTTTGATGTAGGAGACCAAAACCCATTAAAATTGCAAATTACTACGAATGATTCACAAAATGAGAGTAGTTATATGACCTTCCACTCAAAGACTTCCAATATTGACACCTCCTGATATTTCTCCACGATATATGCACTAGGTAAAAAAAGATTGAAGCAACAACAATAAGGGTTTGCATATGGCCACATCTTTGAAAAAATAAGTTTGAAGGATGAAGATAGTGCATTGCTCAAAACTCCACCCCACAAGCACAAAACTAAAATGAGCCTGATATCTTTACAAATGTTGTAATTGGATAGCCAATAATGGTCGTCAATTTTCTTTCCAAATGTTTGTTGTAATTGGATAGCCAATAATGGTTGTCAATTTGCTTTCTAGAAAACAAAACCGATGCTAATTCATAGGGATTATGTTAGGGACCTAACCTACATAACCCCTCAAGTGGGTAGAATAATAAATTTCCATGTAATAAAGGTCAATATTAATAAGGTCTGGCAATAAGGAGGAATAGGTCAATTGTAAGAAGACCTAATAGAAGCTTCTGCTTCTAGAAGGATCTTCCTCTAGATTGTTCTTTTGTATAGATAGATTTAGTATAAATAAGAGTAGAGGGTATGAGAAGTTTTGTCTGGGATATTATTGTAATAGAGATCTTCTCTGATATAGGTTGCCCCCTCGAAGAGGCAAGTGAACATTGCTATCAATAATCAAAGTGCTCTTTTTGGTGTTATTATGGTATTATTCTGGTATTGTTCTGGTTATATCGTTGTTGTTTTTCCATTTCTAGCTAACAAATATTTTTGTTTTGCATACTATTTTATATCTGGAATCCTACAATTGGTATCATAGCACTTTTCTCGGCAGAAAATTGTGGGTTAATTTTTTTCAAGGTAGAGATGTATTCTGGCATCTTAAAGCTATAGATATATGTCGTTACATGAATAAGCCTGCAGTCGGGGAGTAATACACACAGAGGTAATCAAGCGCACATCTGTTGGCCACCATTGTAACCCTTGTTGGTACCCCTTTGAGTGGTAGAACATCAGACAACACTTGTATATGGATCGACCTAGATCTCTTGAATCCCTCCATAGATAAATTGATTGGTGCCTGACTGCTCTAGTTCCACCGAGAAAAACACTTGGGAAGATACTCTCTAGTACCTGGGTAGTCAGGTAGTATGGCTAAGGGAACGATCTAGCCTCCTTAGTTGGTGCCCTGAGATATTGGGCCGAGTACTAATGTTGGACCCCGCACATATATTAGAAAGTTATAACACAGGGTAAACCCTTGTCTGTAGAAATCCTGAATACCCTACACCTTGGGATGGAAACAAAAACAGAACATACAAGATCTATTGTCGTGCAATTGTGCCTTCTGCATTTTGGTTTCCAAATTACTACATATTTCTTCCTGTTAAGCATTTGGGCATTTCGTCACTGCAATATTATTCAGGTCAGAGTCTAACTCAGTAGGAGTAAAAAAAAATAGTGGTCCCACTGACACACTTATTTGGGACCTATCCCATTGGATTCCCCTTTTCTTCCTGATCGCAGTCATACCTTTCATTTTTAATCCTTTTTTTTTTTTCAATGGACCCAACCCCTTCTCAACTTCCCTATTTTTCCACATATTCCATTATATTTCCCTTCTCTCCCTAATCGTTTTGGTACCTATCACTTATAAGTCCTTTTTTGTGGTCCCACCCACCTATTTTTCATTACCTGCACTTCCCCTCTCCAAATGGCCACCACTTGCAACCAAGATATGCAAGATTCCATCATTCAATCCCAAGAATCCATCCAACATATGATATTTGAGATTGTATCTACCAATTCCCACCTTGCACAATTCGAGACCCAAGTCCAACACAAATTAGACAGCATGGAAGCTAAATTCATGAACCAATTTAACACCCTCTAATCTTCTTTCAACCAATTGTTGAACCTCCCTCTAGCTCCTTCCTCCTCGGACCAACTAGATATTGTTGATTTCTCTCATTCTCTGCGTTTCCAATCCAACTCCTTTTAGCATGACCCTTGTCTTCCCCGCATTGAGGTCAATAAATTTGATGGCTATGATCCTACAGGTTGGGTCACTCAAATGGAGCATTATTTTTCTCTGCATGGTATTACTAATGAGTTGGCCAAACTCCGCTATGTTGTCCTCTATCTAGATCCTGAACGATGGAAATGGTGGAAATGGCGTAAAAATTCACATCAATGGTATATATCCTAGACCCAATTTTTTGTAGAGCTCTATGACTGCTTTAACACTGATACCCACTATCTCGGTTGTTTGACCAAGTTGAAATAGTGAGGCACAGTGGATGACTTTATAACTTATTTTAAGCATTTGTCCTTTCAAAACGAGGGCATGTCATATGCTTTCTTCCGTGAATGCTTTATCAATGGCCTAAAGGATTAAATCTGATCCCAGGTTCTCATGGCCAGCCCTCATATTTGGTTGGAAGCTACTAAGCATGCTAAAGAGGCCCAACAAGTTGTTTTTTCCCAGAACAAAAAACCCTCTTTTGTTCCTCGCCCTCGACCCACTAATCCTAACCTCCTTGTCACTCCCCTCAAGGTCCATAAATTAACTAGGGATGAAATGGATGAATGCCAACTGAAGGGTCTTTGCTATAATTGTGATGACAAATATTTTTTGGGGCACAAGTGTAAGGAACAAAAACTTTTTATGTCCATTTCTGAAGATGTTCTTGAAGAAGATGTGACAGTTCCACCTTTTGAAGATCCCTCCCTTCCTGATGATACCCAGGAGCCCGCTGAACCACCTGAAGTTGAACCACTCATTTCCTTGCATGCCCTCACTGGCTTCTCTACTCCATAAACCCTCAATCTCATTGGCTATATTAAGCATAGGAAGGTCATCATCCTTGTTGACAGTGGTATCACACAAAATTTTATTCATCATTGCATTTCCCAGGAAACCAATTGCTATATTTGTGCTGTCAATAATTTTCAAATCATGATAGCCAATGGTGGGTCCATGAAATGTGGTGGGCATTGTGAAAATGTATGTCTTCAAATTGGATATTACCACATGAAATCTCATATGTTTTCCATTGAAATGGGCGGTTGTGACATTGTGCTAGGTGTTGAATGGTTACGCACTTTGGGTCCCATTCTTATGGATTTTAAGGAATTAACCATGCAATTCCAACAAGAGGGACAAAGGTATCACTTCCAAGGTCTCACAGTTGGTTCTCTTGAGATCATCAATTCCCATCGCATGGAAAAGCTCCTCAAGAAAGGTCACTTTGGTATTATTGCTCAACTCCATTTTATTCAATCGGTTGAGAAACCCTCTGTGCATCCTGACCTCCAAGCTATTCTCTCCAAACACCAAGCTGTTTTTTCCACTCCTCAGGGAATTACACCTTCTCGTGGTGTTCATGATCATTCCATATTGCTTGTTCATAGAATTATTCCTTCTAATGTTTGCCCTTATCGTCATCCATTTTCCCAAAAGAATCAAATTGAGAAAATAATGCAGGAATTGCTACAAGCGGGTGTTATTCGCCCCAGTACTAAACCTTATACTTCTCTTGTGGCCATGGTACTTAACAAATAATTTACTTGGTGCATGTGTCCTAACTTTCATGCCCTCAATAAACTCACCATCAAGGACAAGTTTCCCATTCCTATCATTGATGATCTCTTGGATGAGTTGAGTGGTGCTCAGTATTTCACTAAACTTGATCATTGTTCTGGCTACCACCAGATACGTATGCAAGATGTTGACATCCCCAAGACTACCTTTCGAACTCATGAGGGTCACTACTTGGTCATGCCCTTTGGCCTGTGTAATTCCCCCTCCACCTTCTAAAGCCTCATGAATCATGTCTTCCGTCTTTTTCTCCGTCATTTTGCCTTAGTTTTCTTTGATGATATTCTCATCTATAGTAAAACTTGGCAATCCCATATTTCCCATGTGGATCAAGTTCTTCGTCTACTTTTCCTAAAACACTCTAAATGTGCCTTTGGAACCTCGAAAGTCGAGTACATGGGTCATATTTTTGGCAAGGCTGGTGTCCAGGTGGATCCTAAGAAGATTGAAGTAATGCAAGATTGGTCGCACCCCAATACTATCAAAAGCTTGTGTGGTTTTCTGGGTTTAATAGGCTATTATCACAAGTTTGTTTAGAATTATGGAAATATCGTGGCACCTCTCACTGCTCTACTTAAAAATAATTTTTTCACTTGGACTCCCACAACTGATTAGTCCTTTCAAGCATTGAAGGTGGCTATGTGTACTACTCTGGTCTTGGCCCTTCCTAATTTCACAAAGACCTTTGTCCTAGAATGTGATGCCTCTGGGAGAGGAATTGGAGCAGTCCTTATGCAAGAGGGAAAACCTTTGGCCTTTACCAGCAAACAATTGTCAGAACGTCATTTGGTCCAATCAATCTATGAAAAGGAAATGTTGGTTATTCTGCATGCAATGGATCTCTAGCGCCCTTATCTCTTGGGGTAACGCTTCCAAATTAAGACATATCATCAAAGCCTCAAGTATTTTCTAGAGCAACGAACAAAAATCAGTCACTAAGCTCTTTGGATATGATTATGAGATCATTTATAAGAAAGACAAAGAAAATGTGGTTGTTGATGCTCTTTCTCAAAAATATGAAGATGAAGGGTCCCTTTTCTCCCTATCCTTCATTGTACCAGATTGGCTCCAAGTTGTTCACGAGGAATGACTACAAGATCCTAAAATTTTGCATTTGATCCAACAATTGCAAGACAATTCTCCAGTTTCCCCAGGGTACTCTTGGCACAATGATGAGCTTTGCTACAAAGGTCGTTTGTATTTAAGTAAACAATCACAACTTAAATCCACGGTGCTTTCTGAGCTTCATGCTACTCCCACAACTGGGCACTCAGGGTTTACCAAAACCTATGATAGGGTCAAACGTTCTTTTTTCTGAGATGGTATGAAAAAGGATGTTCACACTTTTGTGGTAGAATTTTATGTTTTTCAACGTAACAAGGTCGAAACAATCAAAGTCGCTGGCACACTCCAACCACTTTTGATTCCACCCGCTATTTGGAGGGACATCTCTATGGATTTCATTGTGGGATTACCTAAATTGGGTAATAATTTAGTCATCATGGTGGTAGTTGATTGTCTTTCTAGGTATGCTCATTTCTGCACTCTTCAACATCCATTTACTGCATCCATTGTGGATCAACTTTTCATGGATCATGTCTTCAAGCTTCATGGCATGCCTGATTCTATTGTTTCTGATCGAGACCCCACTTTCACCAGCAATTTTTTGCAAGAACTGTTCAGGCTACAGGTCACCCAATTACATCTCATCACCGCCTATCATTCCCATACTGATGGTCAAACTGAAGTTAACAACAAGTGTTTGGAGACTTATTTGAGGCATTTTTCCTCTGAAAGGAAAAATCATTGGGCTCAATGGTTACCATTAACTGAATGGTGTTACAACACTTCTTACCATACAACTACTTGCATGACTCCTTTTGAAGCAGTATATGGACAAAACCCACCTTTCGTTCTCTCCTAAATGCCATGTGTCTTGAAGGTTCAGGCGGTTGACCAAACACTTATAGTTCGAGAAGCTATTCTTCATACCCTCAAAGAGAATTTGGTCATGGCTTAGAATCACATGAAGAAACAAGCCGATCAAGGTCGCTCAGAATGCCAATTTGTTGAAGGAGACTACGTATTTCTTCGACTGCAACCTTATAAACAAACTTCACTCAAGGTCGAACATTGTCAGAAATTGATGCCCAAATTTTATGGTCCTTATACAGTTCTCAAGCACATGGGATGGGTGGCCTATCAGTTAGCTTTGCCTATTTCTTCTAAGATCCATCATGTTTTTCATGTCTCCTTCTTAAAGAAGGTGATTGGAACTAACTGCCAAACTCAAACCAATCTTCTCGAGTTGGATGAAGAAGGATCCATTTGGTTGCAGCCACAAGCAGTTTTGTACCAGCGTGAGCATCATCTTCGTGAGTGCACCATCAAGGAATTGTTATTCCAGTGGAAATATACAACTCCCGCAAATGCCACCTGGGAGCCAACTAACATTCTGCAGCAATTTCTTCATCTCAAGCCTTGAGGACAAGGATGATTTTAAGGGGGAGGGCATATTAGGCACCTAACCCCTCAAGTGGGTAGAATAATATATTTCCATGTAATAAAGGTCAATATTAATAAGGCCTAACAATAAGGATGAATAAGTCAATTGTAAGAAGACCTAAGAGAATATTCTGCTTCTAGAAGGATCTTCCTCTAGATTGTTCTTTTGGATAGATAGATTTAGTATATAAGAGTAAAGGGTATCATAAGTTTTGTCTTGGATATTATTATAATATATCTATGTTATGTTGGAGATTTCCCCCTCGAAAAGGCAAGTGAACTTTGCTATCAGTAATCAAAGTGCTCTTTCTGATGTTATTATGGTATTATTCCGATATTGTTGTGGTTATATCATTGTTGTTCTGCCATTTCTAGCTAATAAATATTTTTTTCCTACATACTATTTTATATCTGGAATACTATAGATTCCCTACACAAAATCGACAAAAATTACCCACATAAGGTTTTCCCATGAGCTGAAAATTTGCTTAGAGATAAGAACCCTGAGTTAATGCCACACAGACATTTTCGACTGATATCAAGTATTTTTTCAAACACTTGTCGATCAAATATTTTGTCAAACACTTGACACACATCTTGTAAATGTTTGGCATCCTCGATCTTTATAGCCTAAATCTCCACTCCCACCATGGTTTGCTCATATTTGAGAGGATCAGATTCTTCAAAACTTGGTCTGTAATTAACTAAAGTCCCTGAAAAGAATTGGTGTAGAGGAACGCAAGGTGAAAACCCTTTTCTTCATGACACAACATGATGTAGTCAGGCCATGCCATACATGGTAGCCCGATTCTGGCTTCTCCTTACAGTCAATGCAGATGTGATGGGCGTCCCCATTACCCCTTAAAATAATGTGAACAATATTTTGTTCAAGTTTTGTCATCTCCTTCAATTACTTTATCGCAGGCATTCGATATGCGGGTGTCGGTGTCGAGGAATGGAGGCTCTCTATCATGATCAATCAGAACTCATTGAGAGGATATCTGGGGTTCATTTTCGACATTGCCTTTTCTGCAAATGCTAAACCCTTGCACATACCAGAAATTCCAGAATCGATATCCCGCGACATTAGTTAGCGCTGAAGATTAATGCACTGTAATACATATTATATATATCCTCCATTTTAAGCGGGGAAAGGGAATGTCGAAAAAAACTAAGTAACATATATTTTCATGACTATTATATTTAGTGAGAGAATAAATGACGAAACAAAGATAATATATAAAAGTGAATGTCTTAATAAATTTGTTCAAGTATATAACAAAAACAAAAGATGTGACATGTGTAATTTTTTTAATTCTATAGACCATCTAAAGCTATTTGTTATCCATATATTGAATCATAATTTGATCTGCAAATTAAATAAAACATAAGGTAGTTTTTATTATCATCACTACAAAACCATGTGACTAATATTAGTTAATACAAAACAATGTGATTGATATAAGTTAGAACTAATTTTACATTAATTGACCATAAGATAAATTATATATATCTTTTCAAAATGGGAAAAACCTACATATTCCTCCCATTATCCTCTACCAATGCTTAAATGTATAGGCATATGATACAAACAACAATGATATTTGCAATTGTATCATGTGATGAAACATTGCATGCATATAATTGTGTTCAAAACATAGAAGAAGCTACAACTGTGTGACCTCTGCTATGGCACAAGAGAATCATAGAGGTAGAGTAGTGATCGATGATGCAAATTTGAATATAGGTAGTATATTTCATTTTTGCATAGCATTCATAGGAAAATATTGGTACAATGTGCATTCCTTCTATAGTTGTGGTGCATGACATTCTAGTGAAGGTGTGTTGTTTCACTGCCCAATGCTAACAATCTATCATGTATAATAACGTGTACCCTTTCCAACAATCCCTCAAGAAAGTTGCAATCTAGAAAAAGCCTACTAACCTTTTAATATTACATGGAGAAAGGGAGGGGCAACAATGCTTCAAGAGAAGCATGATGCCAAACCTAGGGAACAACCTACACCAAAACCAATGAAATAGATTATTTGTAAAATGTGTTAATGCAATGAATTAACAAATTGATCACCATTCTCATGAGTAAGGATCTCTAATAAACTTTATTTCCTAAGTATTCTCATATTAGTTAATTTCCTCCTTGAAATTCATGGTCCATGGATATATTATTGAAATTGAAAATCATGGTTCATAGATAGTTTATTGAAGTTGAAATGTTTTATTAATATTCATATGACTATTAAATTTGAAAAAATTCATTAACATTTGTGGGAGGGAAAATTCAATGATTTATTAGACTAATAAAATTATATATGAAAAAATAAATTTTCTTTAAGATGACATTTATACTATACTTTAAAATTCTTAAAAATATTTAATGTAATTATTAATGATTTAGTTTGGAGGACTATCTCAAGACTTCATGAGCTATATCTACATCTCTTCTTCAAAATCGGGGGTTTTATTCTCTTGAAGGGACCAAACTATGCAATAAAGACCAATGGTTTACTCCATTCACTAAAAGGACTTTCTATTATCAATAATTTAAATAGCAAGAAATTATTTGTAAATATAACCAAATCAACTGAACACAATCTTTTAAGTTTGACTATGTTACTAGGAATAAAAGGGGTTGAAACTCAATATAAACTAAGGAAAATGCATAATCACCAAAATTATTGAATATCAATTACAATTTAGTACTAAAGGGACCACCTTATAATGTGTTTTGAGAGATAAAAGTATTTATATAAGTAAAAGAAAGCTCCATAATAACAAAAAGTATTACTACTCATGCTTCACTTTTAATATGAGATTTCTAAATACTATTTTTATATGTGATGTATAAATCATATAACATCTATATTTATATTCAAATGATAAATTCTTAATTTAATATTTATCTTTGTACAAATTCAATTTTATAATGATATGATTATTATTGAGATTAATGTTGCTTTATTAAACTTTTAAGAAAATGTAAAAAAAAAAAAAAAATTGATTTTTCTTATAAATTATTATTATATTTGACAAAATTAAAAATGAATTTTCATAATTTTTCATGATTTTGATATCTTAATTATTTTTAAAAACTATATTATTATAAATATTTTAAAATTAATATATTTATAAAGTACAGTAAAAAAAAATCAAAATCAAAACTTTCATTTAAAACATTTCAAATAATTTAATTAAAACATTTCAAATAATTTAACTAATTAATAAAGTTTCATGACAATATAAAATATAAAATGATGACGTTTTAATATCTAAAATAATAAAAAAAACATTAAAATCATGTTGCATAACATACAATTATTATTATTATAGATAAAAATTCAATTTAACAAATTGTATGTAGAGTAATTCAACTTAACAAATTGTATGTAGAGTTGTAGTCATCCACGGTACTTAGGAGTAACAATGAATATGTTTCTTAATCAAAACCCTTTCAGTTCAGATTTAATCTTTTTTTAAAATTAGGTCTAAATAGTTTTATGTTGGTGCATTTTGTATCACTTTGTATATATACTTATTTTTCTCAAATTTTAAAAAATTGCATAACATTATGTTTTAACATGAAGTTTTATTTCTATTCTAAAAAGAAACATCATCTATTTGCAAGAAATTGATCTTGATTTTATCCAATAAGTATATGGTTACAAAATTCTGCAATCTATTCATTCATATATGTAATTTCTTCAAAATCCATTTTTGTTTGACTCTACAATTTGATTACTTTGTATATGCATGTAATTTTCTTATATAAAATTAATTTTTTTAATTAATTTTTTTAAATTATGTAATTTTGAAAAAAACTAAATTAAGTTTTAAAAATTTATATGATATATGCAATTTTCTTATATGAAATCATTTTTTTTAATTAATTTTTTTAATTATATCATTTTGGAAAAACTAAATCAAGTTTTAAAAAATTATACAATATATTTATATGATGTATGCAATTTTTTCAAGTAATATCTTTTTTTTAAGTGTCCCATTTTTTGGAGTTTTGTGGACCTAAGGAAGTTTAGATACCAACTAAATTATAGAACTATTGTTACACATTATTTGCGTCACCCTTATGACCGTTAATGATGTAAACCTATTTGTTGACTTTAGAGGGGTTAGTGGCTTGAATTCTTGACGAAAGAAGGGAGAAGAACTTTTCCTAAGAGAACAAGTTGCATTTCCCTTTGTAAAAAACCATATTAAGGAAGTTTCTGCAGGTTGCACTATATGCAAGGTGCGGCGATGCCTGATTTCCGCACCCTACTCTAAAGCTAGATTGCGGAGTTTCCACAAGCTGCACCATAGCTAGGGTGCGAATATTCCTGTACGTGGGAAAAACAAGCGTCTTCTCAATGCTTCTAGAAGGAGAAGCTTCTATGGTGAGGTGGCCTCCGAACGATTTGGATCTTACTTGCTTTCATGATTTAGTGGGATCATCCTAACCTCCTCACCTTATCCTCTTCATCTTATAAAAGGAGAGGAGCTCTCATGGAGAAAGTTAGCTTGGCCTGGGATTAAGCTTAGTTAGATTGGCTTGTTATTGAATTTTGTAGCTTGGAGTTTTTGGAGCTTGTATGTTGGCTTTGAGATTTTCTTTTTCAAGATAGATTGTTGATCTTAGAATCCTCGGAGAAGAAGTGTGTGGGAAACAATGAACTGTTGGAAGGAACTTGATGACATCAAGGCATATGGTTGTATCTTTCCTCCATATTCTTTAATACATGTATACTTTTCTTTCCTATATGAATGTTATTCGTCCATATTATATGATTCCTTGATCACGTACATAGTTTCATATCAAATAGACTTTGTTATTCTTGTAGTCATTGGCTTGTGTCTATTTGCAAATATTTCTCATAAACCTCATGATGGAGATTGGATTGCATGGGCGAAGTCGGATCTTCAATATTTAAAAGGTATGTTCTAGATCCATTTCTCATTTGATAATTGAAATCTAAGGAAAGAGTAGTGTACTGTCTTGTTTTGTTCTAGTTTCGTAGTGAAGCTAGGGGGATTGATTTGTGTCCACACTTAACAATTAGACCGATAACAAAATTGGCGACCATATTGCGGAACAAATTGTTTTCCTAATTTTTATTTCTTTCTTGCTTTGATTGCCTGGGTTATGTCTTGGAGTCTGTGGGGGATCCATCCAGACTCTCTGGATCTAAAAGTTCATTTAGACTCTTTTCCCTTTTTCCAATTTTCCTTTGTTTATAGACATTTTCGCACTGTATCCCATATGCAGCCTGCGAAAACCTTAGATCGCCGCACCCTGATTGTTTAGACCAGTGCGGAATTTCTGCACCCTACCCATAACTAGCCTGCGAAAACCTTAAATCGCCACACTGTACCCTACTGTTGGGTTGCGACGTCTCTTGTAGAATTTTTGGATTAGGTCTTTTTGTCTTATGATACCTAGTTTTGCTTTGATCACCTAGGAAGAACTTTTGATGCCAATATCTGACTGATTTCTGAGTTCAAGACTTGTTGTTGATTGGTTTTCAAGGATTTAAAGTCCTTCTTTGTCATTTTATAAGTTTTTTGCTTCTTGATTTTTGTCAATAAGGATATAATCTCTGGATCTAGATCTGAGTGCTTGATTGATAAAAGTCTACTTGACAACTTAGACTTTGATTTTAGCCATTATTTGCTTGGTTTTTGCTTTGTTTTCTTTTGAAAGATTTGGTCTATTGATTTGAGTGTCTTTCAGTTACAAAGCATTGTTTTTCTTTAGAATTGTTTAGTGAAAGAATACTTCTTTTTCTAAATAAATCGTGTTAAAAGAGAAACTTTGTTTGGGTTGATTTTGTTTTAAGCAAGTTCTCTATTGCTTTAACTGTCTCTTTGAAAAAAAAAATCTTATTTCTTGCTTTATATTAGATTGGGGGCATTTTCGCATTTGAAGTAGCGAAATTGCATGATTTTTGGCATTTTTTGGTCTTGAATTCTGAAAACTTTCCCCCCTCATGGCCGGGGGGGGGGCATGAATAGTGTATTAGTGTATAGTCTCTTTGTCTCATTTCTTGAAGATATTGATATTGATGAGTTTAATAAAATTTTGGGACATTGTGCATCTGAGAATGATAAACATTTTCTCCTTCTCGTAATATAGCTTTCATCGAAGTGTAATATTTGCATTCTCATTTCTTTGCATTGTTTAGAGTCGGTCAAAACATCATTTTGTCCACGCCATTTTCCTCTTGAGTAACAACAGCCTTAAAATAAAGCTCTTATAAAAATGATTAGACATTTTTGTATTTTCTGGTAGCAAACCTACATTAGATTAGTTGTAGGGCTTTGGAATAGGTTTGAAAGATAACTTTCCAAAGCTACAAACAAACATAGAATCCTGGGTTAAGGAGTGGTGAAATCCACTTGCTACATTTTGTCCTGGGAAGCCCTTCTAACACAAGGGTCAATCACGAGGTCGCATTGAGACTGACAGAGTTACTCACCCTTCTTTTTTGGTCTTGGTGTAGAGATTGTGCGTATTATGGGGGTCGCTTGAAGGTATACCCACAATGATGAGTGGAAGCCTTTCAAGTTGATTTCGGGCTAGATACCCTGCCCTTGTGCGTGGATTGGACTGTAGATTGTTTCCCCAGACATCATTGTAGTAATTGATAACTTTAGTGACTTATCTCTTTAGGATCTTTACACGAGGTGACTGTGGAGGGGCAAGTCTTCACGATACCTGGAATCGACGTTGGCCAAACTCACTCGGGCTCCTTGGAGGGTATACCCACGATTATGTGTGGGAGATTGCACCAAGGCGCAAGTCCGTTAAGCAGGTCGTCAACATAACTTTTCCAACTGCTCTATCTCAACCCCTTCTTACATTGTTCCCGTGACGTTGGATTTCATTACCAACTAGTGCGTTCATTGTGAGAAGGTTTTGTTTGCTTGCTTGCTTACTAGATTTTTAGCATGTGATGTTTGTTTTCCCTAGTAAACTCTAGGTTGGATGTTCATTTTTATGGCGTCAGTTCCTGGAATGACCAATGAAGGAACTCCTTTTCTAGGGGAACCTTTTGTTTTTCCCTCTTACGAAAACATTGGTCCTCCTCACATTGCTACTTTGAGCCTTCCAGGTCTCACTATTGGATTACCGGTATGGTTGTTTTCCACTCATGTAATCCCGAATGTAGTTAATGCTTCAATTGTAAGCACTTCCTGTTGATACTGAGAGGGGGGTGAATCAGTATCAAGTACAATTTAAAACCTTTTTCAACTTATACATAAACCATTCAACTATATCCAATGAGCAATAAACAATAGTATAAGAGTTACACCAATACACCACAATACACCATGCACAATATATGAGAAATAATCAATAGTTATTGTTCAAGGGAAGTAATGACTTCCAAAGGTAGCTACAG
>ML808435.1:76605-90383 GCA_009831015.1 Picea engelmannii
CACTTTGTCATCTTCAAAAATTCATTTCTCCTCAACCATGAGGATCCACGTGACATGCCACATACCACTGGAAACAACATGATGTATATTATCCATTCATGGGTGTTGTATATGCATGTGCATTGTCCTTCATGTCCGAATACCTTTATCAATCTTGCGGTCCAAAACCCATGACTAGGGTTGACATCAATGACAACAACCAATCTTCCAACATTTCCTCCCAAGAACATCAACCTCATGTTTATCCTTCACCTTCTTCACCAGTAAGATCTTCTTCGCCTTATTCACTCGCAAGGTCTTCTTCCGTCTCATATTATTTACCGAGTGAAATCTATGAAGCTCGTAACTCGGTGGATAAGAAGAAGAAGAAAAGGAAGAATAAGGGGAAGAAAAATAAACAAGGATCCAAACTTCCAACCATTGTCGAACATGTTGGAAAACAACCAGTTATTGTTAATCGTGTTGGGAGTGTTGATGATGTCAAGATAACCCAAACGACATGTAAACCCAAGTACCCTTGCAGGCTTTGTAAGGGTATCCATCTTCTTAAGGATTGCCCTAGTCTATCCAAGGTTATAGAAGCTTGGTCTACACAACCTCTCCAACCCATGTCGTCATCCCCTGAACAACATGCTGATGACCTCCCGTTAACTAGTCAAGATACCGTTGGGAAGAAGAAAAGTAGAGTCAAGTTCTCGTGTATGTTATGCGGAGGGAGTCATCTAACTCACCTTTTCCCTCGTATGGATGAAGCCTCGAAATTCTTGGAAGACATGATTGTTTCACAACCTCAAATTCCAGTTGCTTATCATAAGCTTACTCTCGACCCACCTGTAGTTGATGGAATGATCAACCTCTCCCCTTCATCGTTCAATCCGATTGATCATGTGGTCAATTTGGTCACATCCTTAGTTGAACTAGTTGACAAAGTGGTCGATCCGATAACATCTTCAGTCGATCCCTCTCTCCCATTAGAGAGTGCAACCCAAGCAGTCTATCTGTTTCCACCCATCGACCCCATTCTCCCCTTGGAGAATGCAACCCAAGTGGTCGATCTGATCTCATCATTGGTCGATCGTACTCTCCCGCTAGAGAGTAAACCTGATGTTGCCCACGTTTTTCTCATTGATACAGAATCTACCGTGTTGGGGGATATCCCTCCTTCTCCCTTGGAACCCCCTCCAAGTAATGAAGCCATCCTTTTTAATTGGGGTGTGCTAATTGGACCTCGTCTTCCCTCTCACATTCCTTTCAAGATTACAGTACAGGTTTGTGGTCAGGACGTTCCTCAGATGCTGATAGACGAAGGTTCGTCCGTTAGTATTTTTTCCTCTATTGCTTGGAAAGATTTGGGTTACCCTCATCTTGTGTTGGTTACGCAGACTCTATTTTCTTTTAACAGAAGAACCAGTCACCCTTTAGGGATCCTTTCTCAGTTTCCTGTAACTTTGGGAGGGAAAACTGCCTTTATTGATGTCATGGTCGTCCAAGACCCCTTGGATTTCGATTTATTCCTTGGGCAAGATTATGTCTATGTCATGAAAGCTATTGTGTCCACTCTTTTTCGTGTGATATCCTTCCCTCACGATGGAAAAATTGTGACTATTGATCAACTTTCGTTCATTGGCCCTGACTTGACCATTAACTCAATGAACTCCCTAAACAGTTCTTATATGTAGTCGGTATTGCCCCTGCCACAAGTCAATTATGTGACATTGTCTCCCATGCCTTCAGCTGCCAATAAAGATGAGCCTCCCACTGTAAGCTCAAACTATGATGACCTGGATCCAGTAGTTGACATGGTGATCTCTTTGGTAGGGCCATTGGAGCCTGATCTCATTACCCCTATCGTGGCCCTCGACATGTGTTCCTTCTAGAGTATGTTTCTTCCATCTAGTGAAGATCTCTTGGAGGCCTTGACCGAGTTTTGTCCCTTGACATGGTGTCCTTCCAGAGAATTATTCTCTTGAAAGCCATAATCAAGAGGAGTACTTTGAGCATGGTTTTCTGATTTCAAGCTCATTAAAAAATGAAACCAACCTTTGGGCATAGTTTTTCTTTTCTGTGGCAAGATCGTTAAAAAATGAAACCAAAGTCTAGGGATTGAACCTGGATTCTTGAGCATATTTCTTATTCCTGTTTCAAGCTCGTTAAAAAATGAAATAGTTTCCCCCCCTCTTTGTTTGAGTCAAATCCTTCGTCTATTATTTGAAGCTTCATTTCATCCACCCATGTCGTTGGATGAACTGAAGCTTGGGGGGGATTGCTTTCAGCCTCTAGACTTCATGTTGAAGTTAAAGCCACTAGTTTCTTAAGCTGGGGGCTAAGTACCAACCATCCTTGTGTTATGTGTTGGGAGGTCCAAGCATGGTTTTCTATGGTTCAAGCTTGTGTAAAAATGAAACCACCTACCTCAAGCATAGTTTCCTCTAGTTCAAGCTTGTGTAAAAATGAAACTAGTTCCAAGCATAGTTTTGTTTTGTTTTAAGATTGTGTAAAAAATAAAATCTATCCCAAGCATAATTTTGTTTAGGTTTAAGCTTGTGTAAAAAATAAAATCTGTCTCGAGCATAGTTTTGTTTTGTTTTTAAGGTTGCGTAAAAATAAAGACAATCCCAAGCTTAGTCTTTGTTCTTTCTCATGCTCATAAATCAATGAGAATATAACCAAGTAAACTTTTATCATTTTTTCAGACTCGTAAAGGTTATATGAAAAAGGAACCCCCTAAAGTTCCCTTTAAGCTCTTTTCAGTCTCTCTAAACATGAAAAGATTGTCGAGCGATCTTGTTCTTTTCACACTCGTTAAAGTATTAGAAAACACGTCTGTTGAGTGGTAATTTATCTCTTTTTCAGTCTCATCAAACTAATTTACCAAAAAGGAACTGAGAGAGTTCTCTTTAAGTGTTTTTCAGACTCTCTAAATATGAAAAACCCCCAAGTTTTCTTTCTTTGGACTCGTTAAACACACATCGAAAGACCCATATGGGACTGAACCACTCCTTCCTAGGGTTTGTTAAACATACTCTGAAGGACTCATTCAAAGGATGAGCTTACAGTTCAAGCATATGTTATCCTCCTCAAGCTTGTGTAAAAATAAAGAGGTACTCGCCAGAAATGGTGGGGGGAAATTGGGAAAGAAATGTATCTAAACCTGTATTCTATGGAAGAGTCACTTTTGAACATGACACCCTTTCACTCGCTTTGTGTCTAGGTTGGAAAATCTACTTGTCTCTTGATCATACTCCTTTATAAGATTATAAATTGGTCTATGATCCATGTTGTTGAGTCAGTGTTTCCAAGACAGTTGTCGTGTTGTCAATATGTTCAAAGAGAATTTCAACCCGGAAAGCCTTCTATTGCGTCAACCATTTTTGTAGTCCTTGAGCCTTCTATTGCATCGGCCATTCCTGAGCTAGTCTTGAATCATTTGTTACTCTGATATACATCAAATCTTGTTACCTGTTTCATTTCATTGATGGGGGATACATTAAGGCCCTCCTGTGACGAGTCTTTTCCTGTTGACTCTGACTCATTATCTAGGAATTATACTTAGAAAATAATTGGTACCTTGGAACTTGAATGCCTCAATGGCAGGTTTCCTCACTTTCGACATTGGGTTTTCATTATTGGACCCCGATCAGGAGATTCCTTCGAGTGTTCGACTTTATCTCATTAATTCACATTCGTTGGATTGTACTAGTGTACCTTGGGATTCATTGACATTAATGGTTATTTCCCTCGTACTTTTTAATGGTATACACTAATGATCGGTAATCAAGTGGTTTCTACCATGTTTGACTTCAACACATGTATTCGCATGGTTAGATTCGTACTATAGAGTGGTGGAGATGAAGACCCTAGATCTTTTCTGACAGATTTAGGTTGCGTTGGAGTATATTCAGTGTACTGTTACATAGATCCACATTGTATGTCTCATGCATATGTTCAAATTTGAGTCTTTAACACATAGATCCATAGTGTATTTTTGGTGGCTATGTTCAGATTTGAGTCATATTGGCATGGATCCACAGTGTATGTTTGGTGTCCACGACCTATCTTACTTGACATGGATCTTTGCATGTAGGCATTTATGCTTTCATTAATTTGTATTCTGAGTTTTGGAATGCCTACCTTAGTGATGATGTATTATTGTACTGTATTTCCACGTTTGTTGGCAGGTTTCTGACCGACTGTTCCTTGTTCCCTACACACACTCGACAAAGTATTTCAGATATCACTCTGTTATAACTTCATACTTTGGGGGGCTCTATGTTACACATTATTTTCACCACCCTTATGACCGTTAATGATGTAAACCTATATGTTTCTTTCAGAGGGGTCAGTGGCCTGAATTCCTGAAGAAAGAAGGGAGAATAACTTTTCCTGAGAGAAGAAGTTGCATTTCCCTTTGTAAAAAACCCTATTAAGGAAGTTTCTGCAGGATGCACTATACGTAGGGTGCAGTGATGCCTGATTTCCACACCCTTCTCTAAAGCTAGATTGCAAAGTTTTCGCAGGCTGCACCATAGCTAGGGTGCGGAAATTCTTGTACGTGGAAAAAACAAGCGTCGTCTCGATGCTTCTAGAAGGAGAAGCTTCTATGGTGAGGTGGACTCTGAACGGTTTGGATCTTACTCGCTTTCATGATTTAGTGGGATCATCCTAACCTCCTCACCTTATCCTCTTCCTCTTATAAAAGGAGAGGAGCTCTCATGCATAAAGTTAGCTTGGCTTGGGATTAAGCTTAGTTAGCTTGGCTTGCTTAGTTAGATTGGCTTGTTATTGAATTTTGTAGCTTGGAGTTTTTGGAGCTTGTATGTTGGCTTTGAGATTTTCTTTGTCAAGATAGATTGTTGATCTCAAAATCCTCAGAGAAGAAGTGTGTGGGAAGCAAGGAATTGTTGGAAGGAACTTGACGACATCAAGGCATCTGGTTGTATATTTCTTCCATATTCGTTAATACAAATATACTTTTCTTTCCTATATGAATGTTATTCGTCCATATTGTATGATTCCTTGATCACGTACATAGTTTCATATCAAATAGATTTTGTTATTCTTGTATTCGTTGGCTTGTGTTTATTTGTAGATATTTCTCATAAACTTTGTGACAGAGCTTGGATTGCATGGGCGAAGTCGGATCTTCAATATTTAAAAGGTATGTTCTAGATCCATTTCTCATTTGATAATTGAAATCTAAGGAAAGAGTAGTGTACTATCTTGTTTTGTTCTAGTTTCATAGTGAAGCTATGGGGATTGATTTGTGTCTGCACTTAACAATTAGCCCGATAACAACTACACATTTCAATTGTGTTTGATAACGATGGGTTTAATATGTAAGCACAAAAGTTGAAAAACTCTTACATGGACTTTGATGAGCTTCCTCAAGATTTTATGAGTTAAATATATGAATTGTAGTTAAGAATTAGATATTCTAATTAAGAGAGGTAAGGTAGTACACTTTATAAATTACAAAGTCAAATTCTAAATGTAAGGTTCTTTGTTTTACCCAAAAAAAAAAAATTCTACCTCATGTGATCTCCTTGTTACTAAAATACAAAAGGACAGCAGCCTATCAGTTGGCATGCATAACGACCCATACTATAGAGGCACACTTGCAGAGAAGTTTATTCATTGATTTTTTTAACTTAACAAGCAAGTGGTACAAAATTCCACTAAGTATCAACTCCAAGGTGGCATGCATGCGATCAACTCCAAGTTGAGATGCATGCATAGTAGCACTCACCAGTGCAAGTTTGATATAATTTTCCAATTTCACATCTAACGCCAATGTCGCGATTTTGAGAAAGCTATGATATTATTATCAATTAATATGTGACCGAATCTCCTTCAGCATGTAGGTTTAATTAAAGGTCTAGTCATTTCTTTAGAGTTGGAGATTTGAACTAAGAAATCTTTAATGATAGATATTTTTTGCTTCTTCAATAGGTTTGCATTTCATTGAAAATATATGATCATGTTCAATGCCCTGCTTTAAATTTGGATATTTTCCACTGATATTTGTATCGACAGAGTTCTCTGTCGTGCTCGAGTATTGTCCAATATCCTCTCAAACATCACGTTTTGTACGCATCTAGATTTTCTAGTTAAAAATATGAGATTTCGAGCAGGCAATATTGGGTTATTATTAATCAAGATGCCATTGATTCTCCTCCACTATGCATTTTCATTTAAAGGTATGGTCATTCCTTTAGATTTAGATATTTGAACGAAAAAATCTTGAAATTAGACATTTTTAAGTGTTTAATGAAGGTGTTGGTGTTTCTTTTAAAATTTATGGTCATTTGCTAGGCACTGATTTAAGTTTGAGCTTCTTCAACATTTGCATCAATCGATTTCTCCATGATTCATTCTTCATCACTTTATGTTCATTTGACCTAAAGGTTGCCTTTGACTGTGGGTTATCTTCTAATTTTTTTAAGTTTTTGAGCTATATTCATCATATGAGTTGTTTATTCCTTTTCATTTTTATTATTTGTTGTAAATGTGAAGTTTGACTTTGCATCTGGAATGTTGCTTTCCGCATTCAAAGTCTCTAACTTTGTGTTAAATTTAATCCCCTTAACTCATATTTCCATCAGATTTTGAGTTTTTTTCATTAGAAAAACACTTCCCGTAATTGAGAAATCTGTTCATTAGTGATTTCAAAAAATGCATCTTCTAATTGAGAAATATTTTCATTAAGAAATTTGTTCAATAGTGACTTTGAAAGTTAAAGTAAAGTCTCAACAACAATTTATCAATATTAAATATTTTAGCTCCATAATTGAGAAATTTGTTCATTAATAAATATGTTCATCAGCGACTTTGAAAGTTAAAGCAAAGTCTCAAAAACAATTTCTCAATATTAAATATTTTAGTTCAACAATAATTGTTTGAGGTCTTCTCTGTAGTCAAGAAGATCAAAGTTTATATCATCATGTTGACCCCTGAACTTGATGGGTTCCATGACGTATTCCCTACACCACTGAACTTAATGGTTTCCTTATTGTATGCCCTGCACTAGTGAAACAAACCCTCAAAGAATACAAACACAACCTCAAACGACAATGCAAAAACTCTCAAGAAAAAGAAGACGTGGTTAGATTTTAAACAATCTACTAGATTAGCTCAATGTGTTTGAAACAATGAAGGTGGAGGTGGCTAGATTTAAAATGACATGGGATTGTGTTAATAGGCAATGGTGCAATCGTGTTGGCACCCAATAGGTCATACATAGAGGATGTTGTACATTGATGAAAGGGAATTAATTCTCATACCAAACCTAATTGCAACAACCAAGGGATCAAGACAAGAAATAGATGTCTTTGAGGTTGTTAATTGAGTAGATGCACCATCTTCATGATTTCATTTAAACACAATTTGTTTACATTAAATTGTGATTAAGGAATTATTGATTTAACTAGTCCCTAGTTCTCTTGACCATCAGATGATGCCCCTTTAAATTGATGGTTATAGTAAATAAGTTCATGAAAGAGAATCGAGAAGACAGTTGGCCACTGGTAAAGGCCTTAACAAAAAACTGTTTAAAAGAAAAGTAACACTCTTCTGGACAAAAGAAAGGAGCTTCCAACAACTATATTGTTTATGGAACTTTGTTGAACCATTTGCAGGTTCCTCAAACATGTAGTGCTTGATCTATATTGTCCATGGCCCAAAGCAACATTGTGATTCAAAAGCAGAGAATAAAACAAAACATAAACGAATTGAAAGAAAATAGATTTCTATTTCAACATATTCATGGACACTCCCCACCGACGAAAGGAAAAGCAAAGGGAAATAAAAAAAGAGAATGACTCACCTAGAAAGTCATCTATCGAAGCCACAAAATAATGATAATTTCCTGCAAGACATAGAGCAACTTCTCCATCCCGAGTAGTGCACATATGTAAAAATGAAAATGAAGAGACAAATCGACCCAGTGATGTTATAAATGCATGTAAAAATGAGAATGGAGACACAAACCGACCGAGCGATGTTGTAAATGTCGGTGGAAATAGACTGACCAAGCGATGTTGTAAATGTCAGTGGATATTTCGAATCTAGACTGGACAACTGTGAAAACATGTGGCGATTTGTAATTCGTTATGGACAGACAATAAAAATCGCTAGAGAACCCTCCCTTAAAAAAATGCCTTCTCCATAATAAAATGAAATATAACTAAATATATGAAAATAAATATTTATACATTAAGCGTGATTATTAGTTTTTATTACTATTTCAAAATTACCAATTATAATTAAATATATAATTGAATTTTTTTATGTTTTCTATCATTGAAAATATTAAAATAAATATCCTCATCTTTTAAATAAAAATAAGTTTCAAATCCACAATATTTAATAGTAACGTTAAATTTAATAAAAATATCATTATTTTATTAAAAAAATTCTATATATCTTTGTTCTATTAAGATATCACTATGATCAAGTATATATTATACAAGAACAAGATAAACAACATGGATGCCAAAATATTTTCTAAAATTATTTTAAATTCAAGTCAAAACCAAGTATGGATTAAGTAAATTTGCCATAAAGATGCCAAGTCTTGGCTAACTTATTGGGGACAAGTCTAAAAGTTCTACAACCATTGAATCAAAATCTAGTTATGCAATCGTTGGTGAAATGAAAATTTTCCATTGCTTAAACCACATTTATGAATGCATAAATTGATTCCTCTAGAGAACTTGGATTGTGCAATCTCAACAACTAAAATATGCAATTATAGCAATCCTTCTAAATTTCTAACTAGATTTTGGGCAAAATTGGTGGAAAAATGTCTTCGTAAAAGGTTAAAAACTTAGAACATTTGGACTACGCGAATCATTGGGGAATTGAGGAAGAGAACCCTAATATAGAAGATCAGAAGTATCTCTATATTTTAATTAGAAAAAAGAAGAAAATTAACATCTAAAATAAGAACAAACTCTCACAAGCTTCATAAGGCTTTGGACAATTTGTTTGAGAAGGAATTGCCCATGAGTTTTATGGACTTGCAAGTGTATCTTCTAATTCACCTACCTGATGAGGTTGAATTATCTGAGGTGCTCTCATGTCATTGGATGTTCTTCTTAGAGAGGTACACGAAAAATTGAAGGGGTTTGTTCGAAAAAGGGAAAAACAGAGGGCTCTATGACAGAGGGGTATAGAGTATACAAGTTGTTCTATTATGATAGTGAGTACATCAAGCAAATTGACGACACAATAGGGGAAGTTGTTTAAGATGACCATCAAGATGAGGAAAAAAGGGAAGGGAAACTACTCCAAATGAAAGGAAAAAGATGCTTGATAAAGAGTAAGTCAGTTATATTTTGTCAAATTTAGTACAGAGAAATTGTTCACATTGAAGTTGATAATATATATTTCATCACATGCTATTCATTTTGAATTTTTGTATACATCAACAAATTTAGAAATTGATGCCATCAATAAATTCATTTTTTAAGTTGATACTATATATTTGATCTTATGCTATTCTTTTTGAATTTTTGTATACATCAACGAATTTAGAAATGGATGCCATCAATAAATTTGTTCTTTACAATGCAGAGACAACGAAACCATGGATCTCTTTGTATGAAGAAAAAGGAAGGAAATGGAACGCTGACAAAAAAACATTAAGATGGTTGAATGGTAGAAACATGTTTTCTCCTAATCATTTAAAAGAAATTATGCCAAAAATATGCCCCAATAGTTGTGTGGCTGACCAAATACAAGAGAAATATGCAGTGTATGGTCGTAACCCATGTGGAGATGATTTGGATGCACTTAACTTAGGGATTGGGTGAAACAACTCTATAATAACATCTCTAAGTACCACATTCTATTTATAATATTTTGAATTTGAATTGTAACACGTTTTATGTTTTTATAAATGCTTCGATTATTAGACATATGACACCATCCTTTGTTCTCATTTTTATAGGTGAATTTGTTCCCATATATGTGGGCATTTGGACATCATTTTCACACTAAGTATGTTGATGATGGACACATCACACAAGAGTGTTGAGTGGAATTCGAGTTTGACCAATCTAGTCATGCTAGCCACCATGATCAAAACCTAATAGAGGAGAAGTTAGGTTACATTGAAAAGATACAAGAGATCATGCAAGTGGGATTCTCATCGTTTCAATGTGTTATTTTTTTATGTGTGGGATTCTCATGTGTTTCAATGTGTGGGATATCTTTGACCAAAGAAATGTAAAGGAAGATTGTGATAGTGGGCTAATATGTATTAACTAAAAAAAAAGTGGGTTGAAAGTAAGGAGCCTTATGTTTTATCGAAACATTGCAACCAAGTGTTTCTTTTATCCAAATGTATTGGATGGGGATTGGTGGTTTGTACTGAGACATGGTTCAAGATCTAAACATTTTTTTGAGAACAACAATGTTACAATGCCAAGAAAGGAAGATAATCAGGGTGATGGCAATGATGATTGATTTGTAAATTATTTGTTTGAACATTTATATCGTGGATGTGTCATTTTATTATGGGTATCTATAATGGCCAATTATGTTTTTTTTTCTTCATTTTATAATTATGGTGGATATGAAAAATTAACAACCATTTACAACCACCATATTAAAAATACATTAAATAGTACAAACATAAGATGTGGTTTTGATATATTTTTATTGTCATATTTATTGTTTGTAGAAAATTTATGTTGTATTGCATTAACATATGTTTATGTTAACCTTTGAATTACTAAGAATTAATTGAGATATCACAAAGTTGGTGACGTCATTTATTTCAAATTATATTTTATTTAACAAAAAAATGAAGATATTAAAAAATATTCAAACCTCAAAATTTTTATTATTTGAAAAAATCAAAATTCAAATAAATATATACTTACTTTGATGGAACTTCTACAGACAATTCCAACAAAATAACTTTGTGCAACATCTAGGAGTTCTGGAATCACACTTGTGGTGTTGGTATTATCAACTTTGATGACATTCTCAACCTTAACTAGTGCAATTATCATGTCCTTCACCTATTCCACTACATCCTTTAGTTTTATAATCATATAAACTTATATCAATCATTATTTTTACATTCTCCTTGAAATAAGTGTAAATATATGAAGGATATGGAAATTCTAAAAGAGTGTTTTTCTAGATCCTAGTTAGGATTAAGGAAAATTTTAATTATCCTTACTTATCTAAAAATATATAAGCCTTTGTCAATTTTACTAATTCTTAAGTACTAATTATAAAATGTTGGGTGACATTATTTTTTAATAGAATATTCATAAAGTTTACATATTAAAGTAAAAAATTGTGAAACCATTTCATTGAAAGTGTATAGATGAAAATATATTATCATTCTCTATATTTAATATTTTAAATTTAATTGAATAAATTTGATATATTATAATAGTTGGATAATATAAATTAATAAAATCTTAAGAAAAATTGAATACTAATGAAATATAATAATTGTGTTTTTAGTAAACAATTATGTTATAACTTTGTCTTGTAATATTTGAATAATAAAAATTTAAAAAATAACATTATTATTATTATTATTATTATTAGTGAATAATTATGTTATAATGTTATTATTATAATATACGAAAAAGACATAAATATTCAAATCACAATGGTTTCACTCAACATGTTTAAGTATTATTATTTATAAACACATTTAATGAACATATTGTATCTTGTTGGACACCAAACAATTCACCTTGAAGAACAATTAAATATTATATGGCATTAATGGTTATATAACTTTTTGCAATCACAATCCAAATTAAATGATTTCATAAAAGTAAAGTTAAAGATTATATGATAACTGTAAACTTAAATGAGTGACACATCTCAAATTTAATTTAAAAACAGAGAAATTGTTAACAATGTTCATCATTAGCATACTCATAATACATTTTATAAATCAAACAACAACTACAACATTATATGAAAAACATAATATATATGAGCGATATACATATGAATATACATGTCAAACATACATCTCAACAAAATCTGCAATAAACATGTCATATAGAGATCTCAAGTCAAAATAAAACAATCAATATACATGCCAATCAATACCACTACTAGCTAGGTCAACCACCAGAGCCATATGCATCAATTTCTCTGCTACCAGAGGTAGAGCCTCTATCAATACCAACTATGTTAGAAATAAATGTCAACAAAAGTGCACTATCAAATGTCTCTCTATCAAGATAATCATCAAGATGTGCAACAGTACCAGATGCGAACATAGTGTCCAAAGCATCAAAATATTGTGACACATATGGAGGAAGAGGAGAAGGAGGGGGATCAGTGGATGATGACACATGTGGAGGAGAAGGAAAAGGATCATTGTATGGTGACACAAGTGGAGGAGGATTAGTGGAATATGGTGACGCACATGGAGGAGAAGTGGGAGGAGGAGGAGGAGGAGGAGGATCAAATGTGGATGTAGGTTCAGACACATGTGGAGGGGATGGAGGAGGAGGATGAGGGTTGGATGTGGATGCAAGTTTAGACACATGTGGAGGGGAAGAAGGAGGAGGAGGAGGGGGAGGAGGAGGAGGAGGAGGATCAAACGTGGATGTAGGTTCATACACATGTGGAGGGGAAGCAATAGGATTGGTAGATGGTGCAACCAACTCATGCAGAGTAGAATCGGGAGGAGGAGGACCATGTGGTGGATTAGAGGATGTGGATGGATTTGTTGATGAGAAATATGCAGTGGGATCATGAGGCATGACACCCCTCAACATCTCGATGAGGTTGATGGAACCAACAATATGACGCATAAACAACGCCATGTCATGAGGAAAACTCCTCCATATCATATAAAGATCTTGTATCCATAATATATGTCTAACAAGCACGGGTACCACTCTATGACTAGTCATGAGACTGCATAGTTGATCTGCCACCTCTATCCAGACTCTCTGATCCAGCATGCATGGCATGTGGAGTCTATGTATTGGATTTTGGTCCTCTGCCTCCTCCATCACCTCATACTCATGCTGGGGAGGCTCATCCCTAACATATGTGTCAATCTCTGCAAAACAATAAATAATAATAATAAGATAATTGAAACAAAATGTTATAATAAATTACATGTGCATTAAATAAGACATAAAAATATGCAATTAGATTTATCAAAACCTAATGATAATATTACCTCTCTCATATGTTTTCTAGGATACTTTAAATTGGATGTTTGGACATTCTCTCCAATGCATCCTCGTATACGAGTATTGTACAATATCAAGGACAAAATTATCCTTGCTAGCCAATAAATCACATGTACATCCATACTGACCAGAGAAATGGGAAACTCGAACTGTTCCTTCTTGGGCATCAACTACCCCCACATGTGTATACACACATCAAACATCTAGGCCTAGAAGGAAATAAGGGTACTACTGGTCGAGTGGCATGAACCCTTTAAAAAATAGTGAAAATAAATATGACACAAATGGGAATAATTTTGTCCCATGTAAAACAACGCGACAATGATTTGATGCATGACGGGTTTAAAAGCGACGGTCCATTTTGCAAGGAAAACCTTTTCAAAAAGCTCCATAGAATCAATGCTGGAAGCTGGAAGGTTATTGTACCATCTTCTGGCCTCTTCATCCAGGGAAGAGGAGAAAAGCTTCATCACCAAATCTTCAGCCTCGTCACTGACAGGGAAGTGTTGAAAGAATTTCCAAAACCTTCTCATGTGAGACTTAGGACAATCTTCATCGCTGCCAGCAAAATGAGGGAGGCAAAGC
>ML808436.1:0-17976 GCA_009831015.1 Picea engelmannii
ATGAAGTTGTATTGAAGAGGACTTTTACCTAATAGATTTGCAATATAACAAAGAGGGCATTTTAAATGCCATACACGGTCAATACAATTGTGGTTTAATAGTGAAGGTTGTAGCATGTCAAACCACCCACCAAGGTTCAAATCCCCAAAATTATGAATAAGCAATTGGGATGGGTGCATGTCATGGGTGAATTTGACAAAATAGTACACATTTTTCTTTTCCAAGGGAAAAAAAGTCTAGTAATTTTATTCAAGTAAACAAAATTACAACAACACATACTATGGAGTATTCGAGAGCACCACATAAGGCCAAATACAAAAAGACTTAAACAGTCTTCACCTAATTCTTTCATTGTTTGAAACCAACAAGACTTTTCTCATTTGCATGCATTTCAAAACTTTTTCTTGCTTCTACCACTAGCCTATATTCTATATATAGAGACTTTCAAAATAAATCAGCTCCAGTATTCCTAAAAAATATACATACAATCTTCCCAAAAATATTCAAAAAATAGCAGTGTCACCGATCATTGCTCCATAATCTATGATAAAGTGAAGAAATTAAAACTAGTGTTCATGAAAATAAGAAGAAGATTGACCTTGAGTGGATTCAAAGATTTCCCAAGTGCTCTCTTGCAACTCCAGTTCTTCTTTGGAAAGCATTTATGCTTCTATGTTTTTGTCCTTGTAGACATGTGATCTAGATTTATGAGCGAAACGAAATGAAACCACAGATTTATAATATTAACACAGAGACATAGTGAAAAATAACAAAGATAGAGTAAAACTTAGCTTCTATTAAATAAGAAATTTTCTAAAAACTGTAAAATGCAGACTGAAAACAAGCTTGCTAGAATGGTGGCAGCTTATCTCTGAGAAGAGATGTGACCGCTACGTTCATTCGCAAGAAGATGAGTACAATGAGGCTCTGAAGGAATTTTTACAATAAACATGAATGTCAAAACCCTAGACATCCAAAAACCTAACCCTAAGAGATGAAGCGCCAAAAGTCATGTGGGCCCCATTGGGGTAAGTTAATACATCAACTTCTCGAGGTCGTAACTTTTGCATACGATCTCCATTTAGGGAACATGATAGCTCGTTGGAAAGGTATTAACGAGGAGCTTCATTTAGGGGGGATCAATAACAACCTTTGCCTATTATTGAAGTGCCTGATTGTGAAAAAAAGTGTTGATTGGGCCCTCAAAATGGGCCCGAAAGTTCAGGAACCAAAAAACTGCTAAAAATAGTAAGTTGCCAAAAACCTGTTTGAGCCAGTTGGACAAGGTGGGTGGCCACCGAGATCCTCCTAGATCAATCCTCCACCCTTGGGAAGAAATGGTCTTCATTGTGTTGAGTGACCCCATCAGATGAGGAAATTTATGTTGAATTTGGCCCCGGGTGAGCCACTTGCCTTGGTGCAGGAGTTGCCCTGCTTTGACAACCCGATAAAGTTGGATCCTCTACCGGCGAGTGCTCTTGACCTATGTGTCCACGATATGATTAGTGGATGAATGTTCCATGCAGTCAGGGTTGAGATTTGTTGGTGTCAATTGTTTCGCTATCTCCAAGGTGTCCAATAATGGTGGAAAATAAGGTCGAAGGAGGTCCACATTGAATACTGGGTGCAAGCCAAGGAATGGGGGGATGTTGAGCTTAAAAGCATTGTCACCCATAGCCTTGGTGATGGTGTAGGGTCCATAATAGAGTGGATGAAGCTTCCGATGAGGCCCTATAAGGCGTTCTTTCTGCAAGTGCAACCAAACTTTGTCTCCCACCTGAAACTGGTGTGGCACCCAGTGTTGATCATGGTGTTGCTTGTACTTGGGGTTGGACTTATGTAAAATATTCTAAGCCCATTGGCAGATGTGTTGGATCTATTTAATGAATCGGGTGGTTTTGTCAACTCCAGTTGGAGCATGCGACAAGTCTGCTTGGGTGGCTGGAAGGGGTAGTGCAACATTTGTGGGACCCAATGGTTGAAATCCCAACCCTACCTGAAAGGGGATGTGGTCGATTGAGATATGTATGGCTCTGTTGTAGTTATGTTGAACATAGGGAAGATTCTCATCCCATGTGCGGGGGTGCTTGGAATTTTACATTCACGGGATGTGGATGATCAGCCAGTTGATGACCTTGGTTTAGCCATTCGTATGGGGGTGGAAGGCAATGGACTTGGTGAGCTTGGTGTCCAGTAGTGACCAGAGGCTCGACTAAAATGTGTCGAGGAATCGGCTGACTCGATCTGAGATAATGGTTTGTGGGATCCCAAAGTGTACCCACACTACTTCAGAGAAAATTATGTTCGTGGCCTCTGTTGTGATGCTCTTCTTGCAGGCGACCAGAATCACCATCTTGGAAAATCGATCAACAACCACAAAAACACGGTCATTTTCCCGCTTGGTGGATGGAAGTACCAACATGTAGTCCATTGAGATGGATTCCCAGGGCCTGTCAGGAGTAGGCAGAGTGTGCAAGCCTTGTTTCTTAATGGTCGGTTTGGAAATAGCGCAGATAATGCATGACCGAATATACTTGCTAACATCCTGTCAAAGTTTCGGCCAGTAGAAATATCACTGCCACTGTCTTTTCCACACCGAAGTGTCATGCCACCTAACTGTAGTAGGCTTCCCAAATCATATTTTTTTGCTCGCTTGATGGAACGCATAGATGGCCCAGATGGCACAGCATCCCATCCTGAAGATGGAAATTGGTGACAGTTGTGTTTGCGCCCAACAATTGGTAGGTGTTAGAGAAGTCAGGATCTGTCTCATAGAGGTGGGGTCATCCAGAGGTCTCGTGGCCATAAGAATCGAGCACTGTGGTGAGTGTCGCGACTAGAGGTCAGTTGAGGAAATCAACGACTCAATTGGTAATTCATGTTTTATACTTGATGTTGAGGTGGAACTGCTGCAAATATGTGGACCACTTCTAATGGCAATCATTCTGTAATTTTCCTTGTGTCTGCATTAACTGAAACAACTTATGATCAGTGTGGATGATTTTCCCCTTCCCGAGAATGTAATGCCTCCACTGGCAGCAGGATTGCACAATGGAGTACATTTCTTTGTCATAAGTGGGGTACTTAAGGATGACATATGATAGTGTCTCACTATGATAGGCCACGGGGTGGTCGTGTTGAGTGGTGATTGTGTTCACAACATAGTCTGAAGCATTTGTCTTGATCTCAAAGGGTTGTTGCAAGTCAGGTAATGAAAGCACTGGGGCGGAGCACAAGTGTTGCTTCAGATCATCGAACGCTTTCTGTTGTGACAAGCCCCACACAAATTTTTCCTTACCACCACCTCTAGTTATTTGGTTGAGGGCCCATGCAATATGGGAGAATTCCAACACGAACCTTCGATAGAAATTGGCAAGGCCCAATAAGATTTGAAGCTCAATAAGCGTGGTTGGGGCTTTCCAGTCACAAATGACTTGGATCTTGGCTAGAACAACATGCACACCATGCACATCAACAATGTAGCCTAAGTACTGGACCTTGTCCATGCCAAAGGAGCATTTTTGCAAGTTGGCATATAGCTTGTTCCACCACAGAGTGTGCAAAACTTGTTGAATATGTTGCAATTGTTCTGCCCAAGTCTTGTTGTAGATGAGGATGTCATCTAGATACACTACCACAAAAGAATTAGTGAAAGGCCGGAAGATATCGTCTATCATCCTCGTGAAATTTGTTGGGGCATTTTTCAAACCAAAGGGCATGACCAACCATTCAAAAAGACCTTCTTTTGACTTGAAGGTAGTTTTCCATACATCTGTCGGTTCTATTGGGACTTGATGGTAGCCAGACTTCAAACCAATCTTACTGGAGTATTTGGCCCCCTTGAGCTGATCAAGGAGATCACCCATTCGAGGAATTGGGTACTGATTCTTGGCTGTGATTTTATTTAGGGCTCGGCAATCAATGCAGAGTCACCAAGTCCCATCTTTCTTCTACACCAGCACGAATGGGCTTACACAAGGTGATGAGTTGGGTCAGATGTTACCCTTGTGGAGTAGTTCTTAGATCTGACGCTTGATCTCCTCATTTTCTAATAGACAACGACGATAGACTGGCCCATTGGGTAGCGGTGCACCGGGGGTCAGATCGATGGGATGCTTTACCTGACAATGCAGAGGTACCCCAGTAGGTGATGAGAAGATGTCTTTGTATTCTTCCACGACCTTATCCACTTGCTTCTGCTACATGAAGAGGTTAGTTGTGTAGGCCATGGATATGGTTATAACCTTTCGCTCACTCTAAGAGCGAATCACGAAGAAGACAAACTTCTTGGTCTAAGAAATGACCTTCCTACATTGCTTGGCAAAGATCAAGGAAATAAGACTAGGTGGGACTACCTCGGGTACCTTATACAATTTTATGTTCAAAGTAATAATAACATTGTGAGGCCTAAACTCATATACAACATGACATTTCCATAAATAAGGTTGGCCCAAAAGAACATCACAAACTTCAAGGGGAGCAACATCACACAATACCTCATCTTTGAATGGCTTGATGTCATACAACATGCGACATTGTTGGCTGACGTGAAGATCACTTCCTTGATGGAACCATTCGATGGTGTAGGGTTGCGGGTGTGACATTGTCGGCGGGGATAACTGCTTGGAGACCTCTACTGAGATGAGGTTCTTATAGCTACCGCTATCAACGATGAAGTGAAACAGAGTGCCTTTTACCCACATTTGTGAATGAAAGAGTCGCTCGCCTTCCTCTGACTCATCAGGTTCACCGGGCTGGATCTTGGTGGTAGCAATAGTGGCACTCGGTTCTATGTCAATGATCCATCTCCCATTTTCTAGTTCTAACTTAGAGTCATAACCCGGATCTGATTCAGAGTCTTTTACCTCAGCCACCAATGACTGCTTTGAGCAACAATCAACAATGTTATGCCAGGGGCTCTTATGGAAGTCACACCACTTCTCAGTATCTTTCTTTGTCTTCCCATTATCCTTCTTTGCTTGCAACTTGGACTGGTTGTCTTGAGGTTTCCCATCTTTGTTATGTCCTTTGTTCTGCGGGTTGGGGCTGCCCTTGCCCTACTTCTATTGTGAGGGGTTCCCAAACCCAAACTGTTGCATCTTTTGTTTCATCTTATGCTCAATTTTGATGACATATTGATATGTCTCGCCCAAGGATGAGATGTCCAAAAACTTCATTTATGTATGGATGTGTCTATGCAGACCACCGCGGTACTTGAGCACCAGATGTCGCTCATAATATTTGATACCCATCTTGGTGCGCAAGGTATGGAAGACATTAGTGAACTCTGGCACTGTTTGGTCTCTTTCCTGCTGCAGTGTGGTCCATCTTGTATACAAATCATCATAACTTCCAACAGGGTAGTATTGTTCCTTAATAAAATCCCTGAAGGAACCCTAAGTGGGTGCAACTACAAATAATGTGGATCCCTACATTTCCTTTTTCTCATAGAAAGTCTCCCACCAATCTTTGACATGAGGGATGACCTTGAGGAGCGTAAATGTAATATTTTCTCTATCGAAAAAGTTGTGGGAAGAAAAATACCCTTCTTGAAGGTTTAACCATTTATCTATGGCATCGACGTCTATTTGACCTTAAAATATAAGAATATAAAAATTAATTTGTACCTTGAAGGGGGTGGCGCCTCCGCTTGAGGTGGATGCATTGCTTGTCGGCAGTCGTCGAAGGATTTGTGAAAGTTGTCCATCATTTTGTTCCTCTGTCACTCAAAGGCTTCCTCGAGCAACATTTTGAAAGGATCTCCTCTCCTATCATATTTCTTTTTTCTCGCCATGGACAGTTAATTGGGCGTGCAAGAGTAGTTGTCCTCAAGAGAAACAAGCTCGAGACCCAACTCTCCATACCCTGACCGCGTTAGGGACATGCATTAAAAAAAATGACAAGGAGCAAACCGCTCTGATACCACTAATCTAGATTTATGAGCAGAACAAAATGAAACCACAGATTTATAATATTAACACAAAGATATAGTAAAACTTGGCTTCTATTAAATAATAAATATGTTGAAAACTGTAAAATGCAGACTGAAAACAAGTTTGCTAGAATGGTGGCAACTTATCTCTGAGAAGAGATGTGACGGCTATGTTCATTTGCAAGAAGATGAGTACAATGAAGCTTTGAAGGCCTTTTTACAATAAACATGAATGCCAAAACCCTAGACATCCAAAAACCTAACCCTAGGATATGAAGCGCCAAAAGTCATGTAGGCCCCATTGGGGCAAGTTAGTACATCAACTTCCCAGGGTCATAACTTTTGCATACGATCTATGTTTAGGGTGCACGATAGCTCGTTGGAAAGGTATTGACGAGGAGCTTCATTAAGGGGGCTCAATCAGAGCCTTTAAATATTTTTGAGGTGCCTGATCACGAAAAAGTGTCGTTTAGGCCCTCAAAATGGCCTCGAAAGTCCAGGAACCGAAAAACTGCTAAAAATAGTAAGTTGCCAAAAAATTGTTTTGAACCAGTTGGACATTGAGGGTGGCCACCAAGATCCTCCAGGATCAACATGAGCAAAATATAGATGAGTGAATGTTGATTGCATATTCTTGATGTCAAGAAATAATGGTTGTAGAGTGAAATTTCTCAAGGTGAGGTATTCTTTCATCAATTGAATGACTGGAAGAGAGTCTCCAATAATTTGAATTTGTGTGACTCCTCTTTCCTGAGCTATTATTATAAGAACCAATTTTAGAGCCATAATTTCATAGAAAATATTTTTCGTAGGGCCAACTCTAGATTTAAAGGAGATTGTATGACTAGGGGAGAGGTATATAATTCCCCCTGCCCCACTTCTAATCGAAGAACCTTGTGAGGCTCTATGATTTCTTTGTTTATGTATTCTATTGAAACTTGTTTGTGAAGAAGAGAAAATGAATTTTGAGGGAAAGCATAGAGGATGTTGAGACTTTGTGTAGCACGTTTAAGAGGAAGGATGTCCACACCCTCAAAAAGTTTGCCATTTGTGGCCAACCAGATTCCCCAAGCATAAGTGAGAGGGAGGGCCTTGTACCTCTTTGTGTCCTTATTTTGACACCATCAACGCAAATCTTCTTCAAAGGTATCCCCTTCCCAAGTATTATGAAGACCTATTGATCCTTCTATTGCTTTCTATACTTGTTTCAAATATGGGCAAGAGATGATGAGGTAGAGGTTGGTTTCTAAATCAACTTCACAGAGACAACATCTACCAAATCCTTCGACAAAATGATACACCTATCATGAATGTGTAAACATAAATCCCTATGTTCACTAGATCAACCTTTGAAGACCATTTCATCTATAGAAACAAGTCACTTGTAATGATCAACCTCTTCAAACCAATTGTGGACCTTTAAATTAATTGTAATATTTTTCTTAAATTTAAAGAAAATACTTTTGAAAAAAATTTATTATGGATTTTTCATCAAGATGCCCACATTATCAATTGATGTTAAATCTTTATTAACTAAGAATATAGAACATGGACTTCTTTAAAGTTGCCACCTCCATTGTATTCTCTTGTTTTGTTGTTACTTCTTTCTCACATCTATAGAGATGTGTTTTGATTATGAATTCATAACCACAAGTAAAAAGGATTAAGCTCTGCTACATCGTTGTATCACCATAATCAAAGCATAAACAATCATTCATGCTTTAAATCACTAGCAATATGGTACAAAATATTCAAATTGTTGTTTCTTGGTCTGGGAGACAATCGTCTCTTAGTTTGGGAAATAACTAAGTGATTAGATCAAGGGATGAGTCACTAGGTGTTTGGAAGCTTCTTATTATATTTTTACAACTCTTTTGTCCTCGATTTTGCATCACTCATGTTGTAGTACACAATTGTTTGACATGTCATAGATCCTTGAGCATGTGCACTACATTTGATTAATAAATGAGATGTGATACTAGATTTTGTGTGGATTTCTAGTACTTCAACAAGTAATTTATGGGGACATTTTTATTTTCCATGGTATCCTTAACTGTCTCAGGGGTAGAGCAATGTGTTCCCCCTCTTTGGAACTGAATTTGGGATCTCACCCAATACCTCTTTATTTAGTGTTTGAGACTAAGACTCTTACAAGTTTAATATGAACTTATAATGATACCTTTTGGCCTTTCAACCATTTCTCTAAGTACCTCCAAAGACTAACGAATGCAAATTTGGGTGATTTGATTAATATCAATTCACTTTATTTACACCCCTTCTTAGTTTAACCATGATCCAAATCCCAATAATATATATGAGAGATAGCCAAGAGACAGGGATAACCTTATGGTATTAATAATGTGTGCATTCACGTACTCTTGGTTTATACTGAACCTTTTTCAATCCTTACTGTGTGAGACTAGTGTTGCAATAGAACTCCAAAACTCATTTCATTGTTTTCTCATGCAATTAGAATCCATCCTTTATTGCACCTAACCCTTCATACAATCAACACTTAAATTTTGTTGATGCATTGATATTCCAATACAAACACTTGATTTAATTGGCACCAACTAAATATCTAGGTTTATAGACATCTCACTATGTCGCCTCAACGATAGCTCAATACTTCACCTCCACAACACATCACAAGGTAGAAGAGCAATGCAATTAACAAGATGGGTGATAAGACTCTAACAAGTCAATTCAAGAAATGTGATAGTGATCAATTATGACCATGTAATGCATGCCTAAGTCAACATAGTTTCAAGGAATGAGATAGTGATCATCCTCATTCATTATGCATAGGACGAACCATTGGGGATTAGCTCCATTAATTCTTTGATCATCCATTCATTTATAAATATGTATAACATGCACGTGTAAACTCTCTTGTACAAGCCTCCTAGGCAAGAGGTTAAACTACAACGTTGGGTTAGTATTTGGTCTCATGTGTGGGATTAAGGCTACATGCTACTAGAAAGCATGTGACCCTACTAGAGGTAGTCTCAGTGATGACCGCAAGGGATTGGCTTTCTTGTGAATACTATATAGGTTGAAACCACCTTTGGCTCCCAGAGCATGACCTAAAACTGCTTTTGATTGGTTAAGAGATAGTCTTCCACGAATGTAAGGAAACAAGTTAACGACCCAACACCCAGAAGCATCCGGCAAGAGTGGAAGTCTACCCCCTTGCACCAACAGGTTATTTCAGGTGGGTAGGTTTTTTCTACACACAATGATGTAGTTGCATGTCGAGATCTCAAGATTGTATCAATAGATGTTAGGTTGGTAGTCGTGAGTATTTTATTGTTAATTTGTGATATTGAGCTCCATAATCATTTTTCTTGCATGACTCGAGCCACAATGCATATTTTATCAATAATAGATTTCATAGTCAAGCAAAATTACTTGAGTCTCTAGTTTGATTGCATGCAGATTGATCAAATGTTGTTTATTGTAAAGTATATAAACGAGTATTTTTATATATTATCCCCAAGAGTTAGTTTAATTGGTAGATTCTCTTATCAAAAGTTTGTGAAGGTCTCGAGATCAAATCCCATTAAGTCCCTGGAGGTTACTAGTTGGTATTTTAGTTGATGGTTAGTATTGTCCTCCATCTAGAAAACTAGGGAACAGAGGGACATTTCATGGAGGGCTAGAGAGGTACCAACATTCTCACTTAGAAAACTTGATATGTAAGCGAACGAGGGAGTATATTTTATCAAAAAATTAAAAAAATATTATTATATATTATTTAATTGCATAAGTATTTCTAAATTAGTCTTACTATGTGTTTCTGGTGTTAAATATGTCCTTCTTAATGTAATATGCATTGAAATAGTTGTGAATTTTCTATCACAAATACAAATGTGTTTATAGTTGTAACGTACCTAGCCCCAAGTTGGGTCACGTTACTGCTAAAACAACTCAATAAAATTTCTAATACCAATTCTAAATGCGGAAGTAATACGCAACATGAAATTCAAGCTCATTCAACTATCCATACTAAATAAAAACGTGAATGCAACTACTTTAACTGTGTACAGTAGAAAATAAATACATACAACATAATTCCACTACAATAAATAGATATTTGATTGCATCTTTCTACTCACAACAAGTAGCAATAACCAAGATAACTCAGAGTAAAATGCACAACAACTACATCATCATTTAACATGAATAAACAAAACAAATAGGAACACTTATCTTAGTAAATATGCAACATGTTGTAGAGGATGGATGTTCTTCCCAACCGTAGACTTGTTTTTCCAGTTCTCAGAAACAAGTCACCCTTGAGATTGGGCTATGAATCTACAAGAGACGATAGTCCCTAAGGTTGGCTAATGTCCCCCTCTCAATAGACAATTCCCCCAACTAATTCCAGTCAACCAACTCTCTACCCCACAACCTGCACAACCCAAGGGATGGAATCCCACTTCGCTGCTCACAATCCCTCAGGCCTTTCCACTCCCCTCCAAGGCTTCCAACACATGTTGGACGACAAATATCTCTGTTGGGACCTCAAGAATTTTACAGCTGCAACATGAATTCGCCCAGCAGCAAAACGCTTGCTTGCTTCGAAATTTTTTGAACAAAACATTACTCACATGCCTGAAGCCTCTTCCTTGATGAAATTACAACTCCAAACAATTTCCAAACATGTCCACAAGAACTACATTCAAGCTTCAACACTCATAACTCCTTTGCTTTCTAGAAAACTCCATGTACAAACAACTCTCCATGCAAAATGTGAATGTGTAATTCTGGTCTCCTACCCATACAAATTTCCCCTCTTGCTCTTGCTTGCTTGACTTACAATCCTCCCAAAACTGATTGTACTCAACCCCCATGCTCTCAATAACTATGGGATGTGACTTCTCACACCCACTCTCTTACACGAATTCAATGATTGGGCTTTAGAAAACTCAATAGATAATGGAAGGTTCATGGTAAGGATAATTTAGAAAGAATGGCTTGAGTTTAATAAACATGGGTAAATTGTTCCCCTTGGACCCCTTCCCTCTCCTATGGAAACTAAGCCCCCAAATCTTTGTTCGTGTCGATTTGCGGTGGGCGATACATTTTATTCATTATATTCAATTCACACCATTTACATATTACATTGCTTGGTCCTCGACCATATATTACATTTACAATATAAATCACCATTTTAGGATTTGAAAACAAGGATGTTACATTTTCCTCCCCTTACAAACTGCATTGTCCTCAATGCACATAACTATACAATTTACGCGTTAACATATATAAAAATATTAGTTCAGAATACTTGATAATTACACAACTCAATGACTCACGCAACAATTCCAACCAACAACTCTCTTTTCCTCTCAACCCACACATTGGTTGGACAGAAAATCTCAGAGTCGTGGCTCCAGGAACTCCATCTACCAAAATGGAGTCTTCATTCGCTTATGTACAAATGTACATTTAGTTTTCTTCAAAATCTACAAAAATTTGTAGACATGCTTATTGCATGGATTCCTTGTGCTCCCACATCCATTGAACATCTACCAAGTCGATGGCTTTGTTCTTGAGCGCTTTGAATTTTTGGTCCAGGATGCACACTGGTACCACCCATAAATCCTCTTCATGTTCCAGCTGGATCACATTCCAATCAATCACATGATTAAGATTGGGTACATACTTTTTTAACAAAGACACATGGAACACGTTATGAATTCTCATGGATTCAGATAATTCTAGAATGTATGCAACTGACCCTATCTTTCTAAGATCTCAAAAGGCCAACAATATCTCGCTACCAACTTTGGGAAACTTCCCAATTTCATCAAGCTTCTCTTGGATTTAACTTTTAAAAACACATGCCCTCCCACTTTGAATTCTCTATGTGTTCTTCTTTTATCGGCATAGCTCTTCTGCCTATCTTGTGCAACTTTCAAATTTTTCCTGATCCTTACCATTTGTTCTTCCATTTCCCTTAACAATTATGGCCCAATCAAAACTCTGCATGTTGGCTTATCCCAACTTACTGGTGTGTTGCATTTTTAGCCATGCAATGCTTCAAACGGGCTCATCTTCAAGGATTCATGATACCCATTGTTGTAAGCAAACTCAACTAAATGGATATATTCCTCCTATCTAGAAAGCTTGTCCATTACATACATTCTCAACATATCTTCAATTATCCCATTAATTCTCTCTATCTAACCATCTAACTCCGAGTGATATGTTGTACAGAAATCCAGATTGGTCCCTAATCCTTTAAATAACCCCTTCCAAAAATTGGAAGTTGTTGTAACATCCCCATTATAATCTCCAATTTAATTATTGCTTATGTGGATATAATACGTGGCTACGACCAAGCGATGTAATATGCAAATTTAATCTCTATGTTTTAATAATAAAATGTGATGCCAGCTGCTAAGGGGACATGGACAAGAGATGGGGGCTGAATTAATCCACAAGAAGGGGAAGTGTCTAGGATAATGGCCAAGAGGGGTCAAAGGGGGAATTACCCATGTATATTAATTCAACCCATTTTTCTTAAACTTGTTAATTGTATATGAACCTTCCAATTTTTTATTGAGTGTTCCCAAAGCCAATCATTGAATACATGTAAGAGGGTGGCTGTGAGTGGTCACATCCTAGAGTTATTGGGCACATGGGGATTGAGTACAATCAACTTGGGGAAGAGTGTGAGTTAAGAAAGGCAAGCCAAAGGGAGTAAATTTCTATGGGTTGGGACAACAGTTCATAGAAAAAAAGTTTGTGTGCATGAAGAAAAGGAGAGGGCAAGAAAGAGAGCCAGGCAGTGGGTGCAGCCATCGAGAGCGGATTCTAGAGAAAGATAGATCGTATTTGGAGCGTTTTGGAGCTGAATATTGAAGAGACAGGTTGTCAGGCCCGAAGAGTGAACTTCAGAGTGAGTTGCATTGTAACAAAAAGTGTTTGTTATTGGTTGGCTGGTAGTTTTCCTAGCAGTAAGTTCCCTTGAGTTCCCAGCTGAGAGATTCCTAGCTACTTGTGCCAGAGAGACCTTGATAAATGAATGGCACATTCCTTGGGTTAACCTTGATAAATATATGTCACATCTCTTGGCTTATCCCTGATAAACAAATGGTGCATTCCTTGGGTTGGGCAGGTCAGGAGGAAGAGAGTTAGTAGAAAAATCGAGATAGTTGTAGGAGAATATCAGTTGGGTTATGAGTTTTATGAGCTGTGAATGGACTGTGAGAGACCACCCTCTTTTGTGGATTACTAGCCTCAGTTCGGGTGTAACTGGCTGTTGAGATTTGGAAGAGTCAGTCTAAGGTTAGGTGGAACGTCTGTCCCAAGCAACTGGTTGCACAATTATTGTTTAAAGATAAGTGTTTTATCATGTTGTTGAGTTATTTACATGTGTTATTGTTGGGCATGAACTATGCATAAATGAGAATGACTTATATGTTGTTGCAATGAGCGGTTTAACTGCATTTCATGTTGATTATTAACATTCTTTAGATGCATCTGTTTTATGGTTATAGACAATAGCTAAATTTGTTTTAAAGTTGTAGTTGTAAGCTACTGGAAATCGACTAAAGATAAAAGAATTACTTTAGTTAGCATAAATTTCTTTTTTATGTGTATTATGCACCATAATGTCCCTCGGTTGGGTTGGGGAATATACATTATGGTATCAGGGCTGTAAAAATAGAGAGTTTGTCTGTCGTATCCTATCCTGGTTGGTTAAGAACATTACAAATTTGGTATCAAAGTCCAGTTTTCAACGTTGAGCCTGGATGGGCTGAGTTATCAGAACACTGAAGCAGAAATTCACAGAGAATTAATTATGGAGTATGTCTACAACTTGTTTTATTAAATTACTGCAGTAAAATTGAGAGAAATTTCACGGGTAATGTGAAGAATATAACCTCTTTGGCAATTTCGAACATAAGCAAAATCAGTAAAAAAAAAAAAAAGGTATTTTTTTGTACGATGACGTCGGCATGACGTGGAGGCCATGTGTCAACTGACGTGGTAGAAGAAAGACATGTATTGACACAATGGCAGGTACATGTTGGATGGGATGACAATTGGCAGATGATGTGCAGCCATGTGGCAGGCCAACTGTCAGTCCCATGAAACCGCAACAAGAAGTGGAAAATCGGCTAAGTCCTAAGGATCGATCGGGTGGATAGGTGGATGGAGTTCCAAGAGTAAAAGAAATATGGGATCACCCGAACCCGCAGTGAAATTTTGAAATTTGACTAAGTACCAAGAATCCGGGTGTGAAGAACATGGCGGGTACGCGAAGATGGGAAGGTTACAAGATTATGAGTTTGTGAGTGAACCGATCATGGCGCACAATTGTAGGGGAGGGGCAATGTAACATCCCTCGTTTAATTAATTTTAAGGTGGATATAATATGTGGCTACGACCAAACAATGTAATATGTAAATTGTATCTCTATGTTTTAATAATAAAATGTGATGTCGGTTGCTAAGGGGACATGGACAAGAGATGGGAGTTGAATTAATCGACAAGAGGGGGAAGTGTCTAGGATAATGGACAACAGGGGTCAAAGGGGAAATTACCCATGTATATTAATTCAACCCATTTTTCCTAAACTTGTTAATTGCATATGAACCTTCCAATTTATGTTTGAGTGTTCCCAAAGCCAATCATTGAATACATGTAAGAGGGTGGTTGTGAGTGGTCACATCCCAAATTTATTGGGCACATGGAGGTTGGGTACAATTATCTTGGGGAAGAGTGTGAGTCAAGAAAGTTAAGCCAAAGGGAGGAAATTCGTATGGGTTGGGACAATAGTTCAGAGGAAAAAAGTTTGTGTGCATGAAGAAAAGGAGAGAGCAAGAAAGAGAGCTAGGGAGTGGGTGCAGCCATGGAGAGTGGATTCTAGAGCAAGATATAACATATTTGGATCGTTTTGGAGCTGAAGATTGAAGAGACAGGTTGTCAGGCCTGAGGAGTGAACTTCAGAGTGAGTTGCACTGTAACAAAAAGTGTTTGTTGTTGGCTGGTAGTTTTCCTAGCAGTAAGTTCCCTTGAGTTCCCAGCTTAGAGATTCCTAGCTACATGTGCTAGAGATACCCTGATAAATGAATGGCACATTCCTTGGGTTAACCCTGATAAACAGATGGCACATCCCTTGGGTTATCCCTGATAAAAGAATGGTGCATTCCTTGGGTTGGGCAGGTCAGGAGGAAGAGAGCTGGTAGAAAAATTGGGATAGTTGTAGGAGAATATCAGCTCGGTTATGAGTTTTATGAGCTACGAGTCGACTGTGAGAAACCACCCTATTTTGTGAATACTAGCCTCAGCTTGAGGGTGACTCGCTGTTGAGATTTGGAATAGTTAGTCTATGGTTGGGGGGAACGTTCGTCCCAAGTAGTTGGTTGCACAATTCTTGTTTAAAGATGAGTGTTTTATCTTGTTGCTGAGTTATTTACATATGTTATTGTTGTGCATGAACTCTATGTAAATAAGAATGACTTATATGTTGTTGTAATGAGTGGTTTAGCTGCATTTCATGTTGATTATTAGCATGTTTTAAATGCATCTATTTTATGGTTATAGAAAGTAGCTAAATATGTTTTAAATATGTATATGTAAGCTACAAGAAATCAAGTAATAGTAAAAGAATTACTTTAGTTAGCAGAAATTTCATTTTTATGTGTATTCCGCATCATAATGTCCCTCAGTTGGCTCGGGGAACGTTACATTATGGTATAAGAGCTGTAAAAATGGAGAGTTTGTGTGGCGTGTCCCATTCTGGTTGGCTAGGAACATTACAGTTGTTGACTCGTAAAATCGTCACAAGTATCATAGTCTGCAAATTGTTGCAAGGCACACTTGATTTTTCTTACTATTTATGATATAAATATATAACTAGTAAGTGGGACTCCTAGTGTTGTAGGGATTTTGAGCCCTGCAGGAGCTAAGCTCCCTTATGTTCTTCCTATAACTAAGACAAAGATAGAGGTGTAATCTATGGAAAATCCAAGATCTGACCTATATGCAAAAGGTAACTAGGAGTCTTTATAACGAGGAAGCATGCATGACTTCGAAGGTTGTCCCTGCACACTCCTGGTAGGTTTCTTGTGCGAAGATTATTCTTGCTCTAAGAGACAAGGATACGCACACAATAAAACAAGATCCTTTCCAAGATCAAAGTAGATGCATACAAATCAATGACAAGTCTACTAATAGATTATAACACATAGCTCTATTAAGTTTATCAAATTGAATATATGCAAGCAAATAAACAATTGAATAGAGGGAAACGTCTAGTACACCTTCTATTAATTACTAAAACAACATTACAACTTACAAATGGAGAAGTTGATGCAATAGTCTCTTTCAAAGTTCCTTGCCCAAATATGGTAGCCAAAGTAGCAACATAAGTTTACGAGCTCTTACCTCTTCCTTCCCCATGAGAATGACTTGGTTTTTATAGGGCTTTAGGGATAAGGCCATATGGTTATTAGGATAAGATCCTAAAGCTCATAATGGAAGCCTTCTCGAGGCTAAACCCCAAGAAATCAGTGGGAGGTATCATCTGTTGCAACCAAATCCAAAAATGGGGGTTTCTAGTCTTGGTCGCCCCCTAAACACATAAACAAAGCGACCGGTCACTCCCTGGTAGGCTAGGAAGAGCGACCAACCCTTTTGGTTGCACCCTTAATGAAGGAAAAGAGCGACCAAGTGCGAATTAGGCTGGAAACTCAGGGAAGAAGCGGTGAAAGTTGTTGAATTGGATAGGTGACCTCTAGGAGAAGATGGCTCAATAGTTAGGTGGTTAATAACTCTATAACATACACCCCCTAAAGTGTGAGGTCAGAAGAGGTGTCTGATGGCTGAAATACTTTACCAATAAAAGTCACAGATCTTTGGGCAAAGGAAACTTGGAAGAGAGCATTATCAGTTCTGTAGAAAAAACAACATCCCTAAGATGGACATACCCATGCTCGGTAAGAGAGACAATAACATAGCCACCATAATTACACTACAGATTCATGCATGACCCTAGTGACTAGGGAATGACCACGATAACATACAAAGTGGATCCATGCAAGACGCAAGTGAAATCGTAGCCACGACCAAGTAAAATGTGGATCTATGTCACATCATACAAATTAGTGAGATGACTCAAGAATTGAGCAATCTCTAAAGTGCTCATGAATATTCTCCATCGCAACTTGGGAAAGAAGATCAACTAACAAGAGTGTGATATTTTCCAAGGTCTTTGTCCTACATCCGGAGGGTATGAATCTACGATATGTGAATAAATGAGTTGAAGTCGAGCATGGTAGAAACCGTCTGATTATCGGTCATTAATGTATACCGCTAACAAACGCAAGGGAATCCACCAATGATAATGATGGAACCTAAGATACTAAGTACAATTTACAAAGTGTGAATAAAGGAGTTGACATCAAGCACTCGTAGATTCATTCGACAAGAGAGAATAATGTGAGCCCACTGTCGAAATGCAAGGAGACCTGCCACTGATGTATGCAAGTCCCAGGGTACTGATGGGTTTCTAGATTTCAATCCTGGATAATGAGTTGTAGTCGATAGGGTAAAATTCGTCGAAGGAGGGCCCTGATGTATCCCCCATCAATCGACACGAAACATGTAAGGATAGACAGCGTGAAGATCATAATAATGGCATAACTGACAGAGGGATGGCTCGGAGAAAAAGGCAAAAATAGACTGCAGGTGGCTGACGCAGGGAAACTTCCCTTGAACAAGTATGCATGACAAATGGCTTGACTCGACAACATTAAATTAGATGAATTATTGGAAAAACAGGACTGTGGAGCAATTAAATAAAACAAATGCAGAAACAAAACACAGAAGATACACAATACAATAGAGACATAGATTTACGTGGTTCACCCAGTGTGGGCTACGTCCACCAAAGAAATTGCCAAGTCCTTCCTTTATTATTATCCAGCATATGAAGGGATACAACCTACAACAAACTCATTGTAACTTCCTCTTCTTTCTCTCATAGTCTCCTATCTCAGAATACAATATTTTCCATCATCCAT
>ML808436.1:39681-51176 GCA_009831015.1 Picea engelmannii
CAGAGATCCCATCTTCACTGGACATTTTTGGACATAATTATTTTCTTGTTTGGGTACTCAATTGGCTCATAGCTCATCCTATCATCCTCAATCTGATGGACAAACTGAGATAGTGAACAAATGTCTAGAAGTATACCTTCGTTTCTTTGTCTCTGATAAGCAAACACAATGGTTCAAATGGTTACCCTTGGCATAATGGTGGTATAACACTTCCTTTCATACTGCAACAAAAAAGACACCATTTATGGCACTTTATGGATACCACCCTCCTTCCATCACTTCTTTTCTAAAAGAAAAATCTAAGGTTCAAGCAGTGGAAGATTACATCGAGAATCAACAACAAGTTCTCCAAATCTTGAAGGACAACATGACCATGGCACAAAATCACATGAAACAACAAGCAGATCAACATCGTAGTGAAAGAAGTTTTGAAGTAGGGGATTGGGTGTTTTTAAGACTACAACCATACAAACAGATGTCCCTCAAGCAAGCCAAGACGGATAATAAATTATCACCAAAGTACTATGGCCCTTATAAGGTGTTGCAAAAGATTGGTACTATGGCATACAAATTGGAGCTGCCTGCATCTTCACGAGTACACCCAGTTTTCCATGTTTCATGCTTAAAGACGGTTATAGGCGACAAGATCCCAGTTCAAACTATATTGCCAGAACTTGATGAGGAAGGAAAAATCATATTGGAGCCTGAAGCCATCACTGACACAATAATTCGCCAGCTGAGGAATAGATCTATTTCAGAGTATCGCATTAAATGGAGGAAACTTCCGGCTGAAGATTCCACTTGGGAAGACGAGTCTTTTATACAGAAGCATCCAGAGTTACTCAAGCATTGCGAACAACAATTTTCTCAAGGGGAGGGGCATGTTAAGCCCTAATATTGGCTCATTACCCCTTAATTGGGGCATATTATATTAGTAATGTTATTTTATTTATGTCGACTTTAGGCCATTAGTTGCAATTATACCTCCTAGTCTCCTATATATACTAAGGAGACATTTTCATTTTGAATCATCTTATACTTGAACATTTAAGTGGGGTAAAAGGAGGTTGCCCCCTCAGAGAGGCTTATTATCTGAAATTATCTCTTTTTCAAGGCGTTGAGTACTTTTTCTAAGGTTTTTCTATGCTATATTGATATTTGGTTCTTAACATATATTTGGTTCTTAACAAGTATGAGCAACCAGCTAAAGCGGAACTCATACCCTTGGTCCCGCGCTTGTCTACAGTCAAGCTCTAGCTGATTTATAAGGTATTTCACCCAATTCATTTGTAGTCCCTCCGCGCACTTCCCTTTGAGGTCAACTACAAATACGGTCACCTGTGTAGGTCTGTTTTTTCGGGGTAACTTGCCTGCGATCAACTGGCAACCAAAGCGTACTGTTGCATTCTGAATGGAGGATACCTTGTAACCTCACGTGCCTTTCTCCATATCGCCATATGTTTCTTTTATTCGTTGAGTGAGAGCACGATCTGCGGTCTTTCCAGGGTAAAAGTCTTGCGGGTCAGGGCCCTGCATGCTTAGCCCAGTGATCCGATTGATCAGAATCAGATCCACGGTGATGCGCCAGTCCAACCATAGGTATCCTGTGTTGTAATAGGACATTAATAGTCAAACACATGCATTTACTTCCCGATGCCTCTCGAAATGTGGAATCTTCATTACGTTGAGGAGCGTTGATTGCGCAAGGTTATGGGTCCATTGCTGCAGTACAAGCTTGGGGTTCTTTCCTTTTGTAATAGTCAAATACTTGTGCGGGGCTAGCATACTGTATACCTTGTGATCTCAAAGGTTAAAACCACTGAATTTTAGCGTGGTGAGCTTCTCCTGGTTAGCATGAACTGCACGCACCCCTTTCGGGAGGTACACAGTGACTACAACATAGTCGAAGTCTCTGGGTACAGAGTCTCGATTCACTGGTCCGTTGAGTGGTGGGATATATTTAGGCAAGATGCTTGGGATCATCTTTAGAATGGTGAAGTCATTTCCTAGCTTAGATCGTCTTTCTGAAGGCGGTCAGGATGGTCCTGCTTAAGCAGTGGAGGGGGAAGCTGGCAGTACGCCCGAGGACGATGCCTGTACACCTGTAGACATTCCGCATTCTAACATGACTCTCTTAGCCATTAAATCAATTAGAACTTCTTCAACAATTTTCTCAGTAGCGCTGAGCTCATTCGATATACAAACTTGGGTTAGCTGGCTCATGTGCAAAAGGAATTCAGAGACGACAGGGAATAGTAAGGTAATGATCTCAAGGTAAGTAAATCTCAGGGTTCGCGCTCAGATTCTCAGTTAACAAAAAGTATTCTCAGTGTGTGGTGTGATAGGTTAAGTAGGCAATCTCAGCAATGGTTTGCTTGCAACGGACATGGGGCCTTCATTAACTCCGTTCTATCCGTTCTGGTGCTATCCAACGATCTAGTGGTAACCCATAACTGCTTTTCGATCCGTTCAGAGCAGCGATCGAACGTGTATATCTGTTCCAACAACTATATTGCTTCGTCGTGGCGAAGAATTCTATGTTGTTGTTCTGATATCTCGGTGAAGCTCCCATTATGCAATTCTTCTTGTTGCGAAGTGTCCTCTAGAACCTCTTGTAACCTTATAGTACTAGCCATTTTCTTTCTTAACTTCCTAGCCTTCTTCCCAGTGAGTTTCGTCTCAGTAATGCCTTTACCATTCTTATGTTTATCTTGTGTGGTCTTAGTTACTTCGCGTTGTGGAAAATATTTCTTAAGGTTCCTTGATAATACTTATTCTATATAAAAAATAGGTAACTCGATCTTCTGCAGATCCTCAAGTGTTCTCTTAACTTCGACATCAGAGGTACTAATATTAAATATCTGCTATCTGCTCTTCTGTTCTTCAATCAAGTGCGTGATCCTTCTGGTCATAAAGTCTTTTAACTCTTGCTTCTTCTGTTCCAAAACTTTCTCTTCTTCTCTTCGTCTGGCCTTTTCTCTATCAATCCAGGGTTTTCCTATGAGCATGGTAAACGAGGAGTTGTCTTCAAAAAATTTAATGATCTTAAAGTCTTGCTCTTTAGAAGTTCCATTGACAGTCATAGGTATCCGGGCGAGCCTTCCACATAGGTTTACTAGCTTCCCTCTGAAGAAACTTGTTCCTCTTAGGGAAGGGGTCATGGCAAGCTTCCCTATAGCTTCCCAAGTTCTTTCTGGAATAATGTTCACTTGCACTTCTTCATCAAGAGTAAAGTCAATGTCAAAGTCCCTTATTCTTTTTTCGATTTGCTCCTTTTCTTTAAAGATGTCTGATAGCCTAACATGTCGATGGTCATTCAAGGTATCTTTCATCTGTTGCATTATCTTTTCTGATTCTTTCTGGGTTTCTGCTATAATCTTGGCCTCTTGATCTCCCTCAGGGTTTGCTTGTTCCATATTCAACTTCTCAAGCTTAGCAATCATTCTAGGGCAATCCAATACTTCATGGTCCATAGCTTTACAACAAAGGCAACTAGGTCTTCTCCCAGGGCATTCTTTAGCAAGATGTCCCAGTCGCTTGCAACTATAACAAAGGGTTAATCTTCTTGTCCATTTAGATGTTCCCCAACTCCTTCTGTACAACGCACCAGGATCATGGTGGCTAGCTTGCAAAAAACTTTTTCTAGGATCCCGCATCCACTTGTTAGTCCACACATTCTTTCGATGCATAGGTATACCATATCTATCACTATACTTATCAGATCTATTCATATCAAGCTTTCTTTAATCTATTAATGCCCTAGTTTTGAAGCTAGGACAAAATCTATCAAACATACCTAGATCCATGCTTTAGAAACAAACAAAAAAATTCACTTATCTTACTTCTGCAGAGCACAAAGCTTCCAGATCTAAGACTTTTAACTATTCTTACCTTTATCAAGGCATAGAGCTTACAGATCTTACCTTTTTCTTCACAGATCTGACTTCTTTTCTTCAGATCTGACCTCTTTTCTTGGCATAAAGCTTCACAGGTCAAACAGAACGATGCGCACTAGAGCAACATATCTACGCACATAGCCTATTTCATGCAAAGCGTCTTCTTCTTTAGTTCCTAGCAATCACAGTTCCAGTCCCGACAACAGAACCATTTGTTGGCATAGGGGCAGACCCAGGGTTCAACGCTCAAGAGCGCACCAACAAAGCCCTAACTACCGGCCCTTTCGGCAACACCTGCGAAGCATATGAAGTCTCACCCAAGGTAGAGGCAGGGGTGGTTGCGAGACTCAGGTGTCAGCAACCTTAGCTGGGACACAAATATGTGATTTTCTTTCTTACAGCGCACTTAGCATCAGTTATTCCTTAGCATACATTCATTAATATACTTCGCATAAGGCACAAAGAATCGCAGTGAATACTATACTAAGAATGATTCAGTACTTATCCGCAAAAATATAGGTTAGATTCAACAGATCAAGCACTAAGCATCTCATATATTAGATCTAATGTTCATTCATTCATCAACAACACAGAGCATAACTAGGTCTACTTAATCACATCAAGCACTTAACCAAGAACGAGATAAATACATAAGAGCGAAGCACAAAACACTATACACACAGTTACCGTGGTTCACCCCCACCTTGGGACTACATCCACAAAGTCTTCTTTATATTATCTTGGTCAAGCAGTGACAACACAGAGCTCTAATGACCCTTACTTTGCACAAGACATAATATCTGTGCAACTCGCTAGATCCTTCTTCCTTTCTCTTCAGCAATAGACTATAACAACCTGCACTTAGCTCTCCGATCTCATGCACAGAGCACTCTAAGATACATCTGATTACACAGATCCAATTACTAGCACTAAGCTTTCATTCATACATCACATAGATGTACTACATTACTATCTCCTTTTTATCTTACTATCTACATTGCCTATTTATAGATTACAAAATGGGCCTAAACGTGGGTAAACCCATGGGCCGACATCCCTTTCCCGTTACATCAACTCCAAACCCTAAAATGGACCCCAAAATAGGTCTTGCTTCCTTATTTTTTGCTTCGCGTTTTCCTCCTTCCTTGGCAAGTTGTCGCAGTCCCCAGAAGTGGTCAAGTATGACCAAGTACTTTTAAACTTGGTCAAGGGCCAACAATGAGTACCTCTTTCTATATTTATGAGCTGGAGGAGGATAACAGATTCTCGATATAGCTCATCTGGTGATGAGTCCCTCAACATATTATTAACGAACTTGAGGAAGGAGGGGTTCGGTCTCGTGTGTGGGTCCTTTGATGTAAAGTTTAATTAGTCCAAATAAGGTAAACTCAATGGCCTTTTCATGTTTAGAGAATTTGAAAAGGTCGTAAAGAAAACTCCATAAGGAACTTTTTTGTAAAATTAGTCTCCGTGGTCCGACAAAGTATAAACCGATACCTAGGAGAACTCTTCTAACCAAAATGGCTCGGGTGTTCCTTTTTCGTAAGCAGAATGGTGAGACCGAAAAATGGATAAAATATTGCTCAATAGACATGCTTTCTAATTCACTTTAACGAGTGTGAAGGACAACAACATCGCTCGATAATATTTTCATTTTTAAACGATTTCAAAAAGAGCTTAAAGAGTTCTCCATGATGAGGTCATTTTTTCGTAAGTAGTCCGTTTGGCCCGAAAAAGGGGTAAATGTATACCAGGTGGAAGTATTTTCAAATTCATAGAATGAGTGTGAAAAGACAAGCATACTCGGTGATCTTTTCTTATTTAAGGAGTCTAAAAATAGCTTAAAGAAAACTCCATAGAATGGTTCCATAGTTTATATTGACAGTGTTCTTGACAAAAATAGATTAGTATATGGTTCAAAGAGTAAGAATAAAAATAAATGTCCCAAAAAAATGAAGAAAAGGAGCTATATCTAGTGTGAAAAGGGTTAAAATGAAGCTCCATATAGAGTAAAAAGAGAGTTTTTACCTCATTTTAGCTATTTACCCTTGTGAAATTTGAAGGGCCCTTTTCTTGACGATTTTTGGAGCTGCGAATGTGGAGTTTGGAGCCACAAATGTTGCATCCTTCAGTTACCAAGTAAGAGGTCGAATCACAACTTATAAAACCCACTTTTCAGTCTTGCATTTCATTCAATTTTTTGTTTGGGGAAAGGCTCGAATTTTTGAAGAGTGTGTGGTCACCCCTGGGGCTCTTGGGAAGAGCGACCAAATTGTTTGGTTGCTCTGTGTTGTGTAGGAGAGAGTGACTGGTCGCAACTTAACTGTCTAGTCGCTTTGGATTTTGCAAGACATAGTGATCGGTCGTGACCAAAACATGACCTAAGGGCTACCAATCAAAATGGTTGCTCTGTGTGCCAAATAAGGGGGAGACCAAGGGAATTTTGGCCATTTATGCAAAATATTTGATGAATTTGCTTCTATGATTGGGTTCTAAGATGATTTTGTGGTCTATTTCATAGGTTTGGGAAAAATGTTGGAGTGGAGGGAATGTGAGCATGAGTTAAATGACAATGCTACTATGGATGATCGTCCTACTCTTGATGCTTTGAAAAACTATGGGTTGTTGAAGTTTTTCTTGTGTCAAAGCATGCAGGCCCAACCGACTATGTTACAGACTTTGGTGAATATGTGGGATCCTGGAAGGAAACACTTTGTTGTACGGGATCAAGTGTCGATTCTATAAATGGAATATATGTACTTCCTAACAAGATTGTCTTGTTGTGGTCGGACAATGGTGTTGGCAGGTGGTAGAAGGGGGAGCGCAGAGTATGTAGATGACTATGTCACACATTTTTATCACCCTGGGACACATAAGCATAGAAACAAGTTGTTGATTGGTCATGTGATGGACCTTACTTTACGCACCGTTCTATTCACCATTACGCGGGCAACATGAAGTACCGGGCCTCACTTGGCTTTAAGGATCCAGGCGGATTATGTAATGATGTGTTTATCTCCCACAATGTACAATTGGTGTGCAACAGTTCTAGTGAATATGAAGGATCAATTAACAAAGTGCAAGTTGGGACGTCGAAAACAATTTTGCTATGGGTCCATATTGTTATCTTTCTTCTTTGAGCGGGTGCCTACATCGTGTTCATCGGATTTGGTGCCAGAGGTTGGGGTGAGAGATTCGACAATGAAGAAATGGAAAAATATGCTTTCACGTCTCGGGGGGAGGGGGGGGGGGTGGTTACAGTTTCAGTTTGATGCCAATTTTTACCGACAGATAGTGGCGGTGGATGATTATGTGTATCATGGTGTCAACTATCGTGGTGATCCTGATATGGTTCTTCCCGAGGGGGAAGGGTTTAGCGATGAGCTTGGTAAGAAAGATAAATTCACATTGTTTTTTGGGATTTTTTTAAGAATATTATGAATTTTTTGTGATTTTGTTATATATAGATGTTTTTTGTGTGTAACATAACAAATTGTTCTTGATTTGTAGATTGTGCACCAGTGCGTCTAGTAGGCATGTCATTGTTGCATAGGCAAGGAGAGAAACTCGGTGTTGGCAGAGGACAACCCGGTGGAGGAGCCGATGCAGAGCTACTAGAGGATCTCGAGAAAAATCTCAAGCATTTAATTGTTGGGATCCTAGTGTCACATATGGATGATATACCTCTATGTATGCAGAGGCATGTAATGGGTGTGGGGGATCCATTTGGGCGTCTTCTGTGGAAGGTCACGAGAGCTGTGATTTTCCATAATTACTATAGGGCCCCTTGTAATGATTAGTGCTTTTTTGGTTTCATGGACTTTGATGCATATCTAGTTTGCAGATGTATGGGTGGATAGCCCAATTTTGTTATGTAATACTGGTTTTTGGATGATTTTGAACACACCTTATATATATGGACATATTGCTTTGCTATTTATGCTTATGTGTATGTGGTGGATGATATGTATAATGATTTATACAATGAATGTTGAATGTGGTATTTTTTAATGAAGTAGATGCCTGTTCAATACGAAATTTGCTAGTGAGTCAGGAAAATAATTGAATTGTCTTGGTATATGTTCATAAGAGATAAAATGAAATAATCGTTCCAAGACTCATACCCTCAAATATTTTCGAAAAAGGATAGGATGTGGAATAGAATAAGTCGATTTGAGTTATGAAACGATGAGTTTGGAATCTCGGTGCATTATCAAGTGGCGTATGCCCAAAGCGAATGCTTCGGTCAGAAGTTCAATGACGACACCGTATTACGCAACATTGTTCATTACAAGGCCGAGATATGTGCCCCTAGAGCTTACCACATTGTTGGTGGGTGAAATGTTTACCTAAGAAACAAAGGCGATATTTGGAGAGGTGCGACTAGCTCCATCCGCATATCCAAAGTAGGGTGAGGGAAACGACGACATATGTAACTCAAGCATTAAGTAGGATAAGCAGATTGACAAAGAATGTCACACAAAGACAACACAAAATCAACCATAGCATAATATAATACATATGGTACAAAATCACAAGATAACGCAAGGCTTATGCATAGTACTTTTTCAAATAGAGCACGTTGTGGGGCTCCGATAATAGATTGTTGTGATAATATGATAGCTCATAGGCTCCTCTTTTAAGAACTCATTTAATTATATAGGGGCCATGCTATAAGCGTTCAAAATTACCCGCACCTAACTTGTCGCAGTCTTGGTCGCAGACCAAAACTAAATTGCCTTCCGAGAAGGTTTGGGGGCGTATTTTTTGATCGCATTGGTGTTTGACACGCTTTTGGTGAGACTCATTGGCCATGATGGCTTCACGATGTCATTCATCACGACGAGACAAATATAGGAGCCATTATTTTTCAGCAAAAGTGTCAGGTAGGAGTTCGACAACTAGATTGCGAGAAGAGATTTTGCATTGGATGGGAAAAACTGCCTCCAAGCCATAAACGAGTTGGAATGGTGTGAAGCCAATGATAGTTTTGGCAAAGGTTCGATATGCCCACAAGGTCGAGAATAACATTAAATTCCAATTGGTTTTATGTTTACCTATCATTCTCTGGAGCATTGTTTTGAGTACCTTATTGATGGAATCGACGTGAGGATAATAGGGAGATGAGTGTTCTTGGTCAAAATGCAACATAGTAGATAATTCTGTCATCATGCTATTGCAAAAATGTGATCCATGGTCGGTCACAATGGATTTAGGTGCACCTAAATGTGTGATGATATGATTAAATAAGAACAATGCAGAAGTCTTCACGTTGATAGAAAAGGTAGGCATGGCTTCTGCCAACTTTGTGAAATAATCAACGGCCATAATAAAGTAATTATGACCGACAACAGAAGGGGATTTACATGTATTAAAATCGATGCCCCATTTAGCGAACGAGCCAACTGCGACGACTAGATGTAAAGGAGCGGGGTGAGTGCACATTTTTTTTGGAAAAAAATTGATAGGGGTGGCATTTTTGTACCACATTTATAAAAATCTTTAAAAATTGTGGGTCAAACATATCCTGCCCGTAAAATCTTCTGGGCAGTGGCTAACCTAGACAAATGGAAACCACATGCTCCTGAATAATCATCATCGAGGATTCGTCCAGCTTCAGAATGGATGACACATCAACGTAATACCATATCTACTCAACGACGATAAAGGGTATCACCAATGATGAGATAGTTTCAAGATTGATAGCATATGCGATGACGCTCGTCATTAGACAGATTGGGCTGAAATCATTAGGTCTAGAGATAAATGAATATGTCTCCATACCAAGGATCATACGATTCGATGAGAAACAAATATTCGTCAAGCAATGAATCTTGTACCAAAGATTCATCAAAGGCTCGGGGAAGATCGATCATTAATTCCGCAAAGATCAATGATTTTTTAGATTTAGGGATGGATAATTCAAGGTCAAATTCATGTAGTTGGACAATCCATTTAGAGTATCTACCCCCCAATATCTAGAGCAACAAAATATATTGCATTGGGTTCGCATCGGATACAACAGTGGTGGTTCAGAGTAAAATATAATGTTGGAATTGTTGGATAGCGTAAACGACTGCCAGTTCCAACTTATCAACGTAGGGATATCGAAGTTTGGTACCAACTAAGCCCTTACCAATATAGTAAATAATATGTTCATTATGTTGATCATCAGTCTGGACTAATACCATTCCAATGATCGTACCTAAAGTTGTCAGGTATATAATGGAATCTTTATTGTAATTTGGAGGTTTGAGTAATGGTGTGGATGTAAGAACCTGCTTCAAACGATCAAAATACCGTTGGGTTGTTCATCCCAAATTAAAGGTACACCCTTTTTCAATAATTTCATGAAACCTTTGGTGATTTGGGCATAATTGGCGACGAAACATTTAAGAAAGTTTGCTTTCCCTTGCAAACTTTGAAGTTGGATTACAGAGGTGGGGGGAGGCAAGTTGATGATTTCATGCAAGGTAGCTAGAGAGGTAGTGNGGGGGGGGGGCAGAGGGCCCATAGTGATAATAGTGGAGTTCATTCAATGTAAGGTGGACTAGGCCCACTATATTATTAAATAAGACCCACTATGTTAGTTAGATATAATAAATGGGTAATTAGATATAATAAATGTAAGAGGACTTCCTAGAAGGTTCTACTTCTAGAAGATTCCTCCTCTATAATGTTCTCAGGTGATGGTAGCACTATATAAAGGGGTTCAAGCAATGTAATGAGACATGAAGAGAAGTATTGTATTTGGAGTGGTAGCTCAATATGAGGATGCCCCCTCGAAGAGACAAGTGAATAGGAGAGGATCCCTTCCATAATAGGATCCATTATATGGTGTTGCCCTACCTCAAGGGTTTGATGGTAATAAATAATACTTTGCATATTGTTCTTGTATATCTATTGTAGTGCTTTTGTATTCAGTATTTGGCTCTTAACAAGTGGTATCGGAGCACTTTCCTTGGCAGACATTGTGGGCAAATATTTTTATTTTTGCAGATTTTTTTTTTCGGAGAAAAAAAAAAGTGGGCCACGACATTCCATAAATTTTCAGTATATTTCTATGAAAAATTTGCATAAAAAATTTGTAGATCTGAGTCCCTCTCAGAAAAACACCCAATTTGAAAAAAGCAATAGTCCAAAACGGAGTCCGGGAAGTCAAGATATTGAAGTTTCAAAATCTGCAATTTTCAGGGTTTTTTCCGCGGACGACGGTGCGATTTTTTTATTTTATTTCTGTAGCAGCTGAAGGCCGAATTTTTCCAAACAAATTACAAATCTGAGGTCCTCTCATAATTTCACCCAATTTCAAAAAAAAAAATCAGCCAAAACGAAGTCCGGGAAGTGAAGTTATGAGGATTTTAAATTCAATAGTTTTTTAGGGTTTTTTCAGAAAACGCCGCGATTTTCTGCAGTAAGTTATTGTTCTATTTTTTTGGGTTTTTTCATGACGGCCGTGGGACCAAAGAGTTCATAGGGTGATCAGATGGCTATTTCCTCTCAAACCCTCAAGGGAATTCTTGAAGCATTCAAATCCAAATTGTATGACACATTGGATGCTAGATTGCATGACCTTGCAAATGGCCTCAATGATAGTTT
>ML808436.1:51685-74536 GCA_009831015.1 Picea engelmannii
ATGAGCACTTGGACATGGGACCCGGGCTTACAATGGTGGTTGGACTACTTCATCATGGTGGCTTTCCTTTCTACATGGGACCTTGGTTCTCCAGTCTTCTTCAACATTATGGTCCACAATTATCCATGGGACCCTGGTATATGAATGTACATCAAGCATTGAGGACAACGCTTTCATAAGGGGGATGGAATGCAAGGTAGCTAGAGAGGTAGTGGGGGGGTCCAGAGGGCCCATAGTGATAATAGTGGAGGTCATTCAATGTAAGGTGGACTAGGTCCACTATATTATTAAATAAGGCCCACTATGGTAGTTAGATATAATAAATGAGTAATTAGATATAATAAATGTAAGATGACTTCCTAGAAGGTTCTACTTCTAGAAGATTCCTCCTCTAGAATGTTCTTAGGTGATGGTAGCACTATATAAAGGGATTCAAGCAATGTAATGAGACATGAAGAGAAGTATTGTATTTGGAGCGGTAGCTCAATAGGAGGATGCCCCCTTGAAGAGGCAAGTGAACATGAGAGGATCCCTTCCATAATAGGATCCATTATATGGTGTTGCCCTACCTCAAGGGTTTGATGGTAATAAAGAAGATTTTGCATATTGTTCTTGTATATCTGTTGTGGTGCTTTTGTATTTAGTATTTGGTTCTTAACATTTCATCAACTTTAAGCGGATCAATTTTGATCCCAAACCCGGATACAATGAAGCCAAGTAAACGACGAGACTCCACGACAAAAATACATTTGTGTGGATTCAAGCGAATGTTGTAATATCAACAATGTACGAAGATTTGGCGTAGGTGATCTACGTGATATGGTCGCTTGGAAGATCGAGAAAGAAGGTTATCTAGGTAAGGCTGAACGATATGTTTGATGTCATGGAAGGCATAAGACATGGCCCGCTGGAATGTTGCACCAACATTTTTAAGACCAAACGGTAACTTTCGATATGCGAAAGTTCCCTATGGGAAGATAAAGGCGGTTTTGTGTTGATGCTTCGGAGAAATTTCTATTTGATTATAGCCGAAGAAGCCATCTATAAATGAGAAGACTTCACAATCAGTGCAATCATCGATAATTTGATCAATGAAAGGGGTAGGGAAATTGTCTTTAGGACAAGCCTTGTTGAGGTCCCTATAATCCACGCACATTCGGACGGTGCCCTGCTTTTTGTTAACTGGTACGATGTTGGACAACTATTCAGTTATTGGCATGGAATAAATAAACCAACGTTCAATAATTTTTGAACTTCTGCCTTAATTGGTGCAACTTTCCTTGGATGAACTGGACGGGCTTCGGGGTAAGTTTTAATTTCATGGACAACAATTTGTGGGTGGATTCTTGGCATCTCTTCATAAGACTAAGACAAAATGTCGTGGAATTATTTGAATAGGGCAGTATAAGATTTGATTTCTTTAGGGGGAAATCTGCGCCTATCTGGATGTTTTCCATGATCCCAGGTTTAACTGAAATATCAATCGAAATGATTTTGGAAATGTTTCCCAAATTGCCTTCGAATGAAATAGGATATGATGTGGAAGATAAGAGGGATGGATCTCGAATATTAGTCGAAACGAGGTTTCTATTTGAGTTTCTTTATTCTCTCCAAAGGGTAGGAAGGAGGATCGATGGTGAGAATCTTCCCAAGGTTTATCTTTCAAATTGATGACTTCCATAATAGCTTCATCTAAATGGAGGACAATGTTGATAAAGTCGTGTAACATTGAAGTGTGGTTAACCCAATAGGGAGAGGAAAATTGATCTAGTTCCTCATCCAATAGGAGACTAGATTGAGAATCGAGAGATTCTCATGTGGATTGTATCACTGAATATGCCAATTCCATCGGTGATAGTGGCATGGTGTCTCCATAAGATTATATTTGATGGGTGAGGGATTACCCAGGGGTCATTGTAATCGATGGGTTTATTGGTAACCATGTAGATCATATTAATGGAGAATGTTGGGGTGATTTCTAGTGGGGGAAAGGGAAAAGTCCCCATTAAAGAGGAATAAAGGCCTACCCCGATGATTTCACATCATGAACAAGACTCTCTTATAAAAGGGACATTCACATTAGGATTGACTTGCCTGTCTAGTGTACAAAAGTCTAGTTGGTCTATAGTGACAATATTCCCTTGGTGGGGGAATTTAACAAGTCAAAAGACGCTAGATAGAACAACCTTCATGGCGTAAAACTAGGTGTGACCTAAAAAAAACTTATAGTTGAGTGTGGTGTCGATCACCTTGACTTCTATCGAAACAATTTTGCCCATAAGTTCAACTGGTAATGAGGGGAGAATTCTGTGGGGTTTGAAAAAATGTTCGTCAAAAGATTTAATGATGGTTTCATATGTGGTAAGTTGGGGAGAACCAAGAGCTTTCCAACATGTCAAAACCATGATGCATGTTGCAACACCTTCATCGAGCACTATTTGGATTTTTTTTCATTGAGAGATCAAACAATGATCTGTAATTCCAATTGATATGATAGGTGGGGTTCACTGCAATTCGTGTCGAAGGAAATAACATTGGAGTTTGCAGGGTCAATTCCACCAATGGTTGATAATAAGGCTTTACATTGTGTAGGATAGGATTGTAGTACTTTGAGAATTGACATGGCACACTAGGATTGGAGAAGATATTCTACTATACTATAATGTTGGGTTGCTCGAGCATTGGGATTATGTGTAGTTCGATGAAGTACTCCCTTTGGAGGGAGTATGGCAGGCTTGAGAGCTGGTTTTTCTAGTGTGAGAGGGCCATTGGGTGGGATAGTTGAGGGGTGACCCTTGGGTAAAGAATGGCTTTCTAGAGAATCGTAATTCTTGGCTCTAGTAGATATGGCTGTAGATTTAACCATCAAGATATTCACTGATGGGGACTTAGGGCTTCCCCCTGGTGAGGGCGCTAAGATGGTTGGGTCAGGATCATGTTCAATTGAGCATGTTGTAATGTAGAGTGGATAGGGGAGGGATGAGGGAAAGAAGTTTGAGACATATGGGATATGCTAGATGTGGGGGGTGTTAAATTTTGATGCTTAGCTCATGCACATGTGGTTTATTTCGATTTAGCATGTACTTGACCTATAAACAATGCAATAATATCATACACAAGTGCTGCAATAACCAAGATAACAAGAAGAATAACCATGCACAAGAACACAAGAAGTATCATGGGAAAACCCTTCTCAATCAAAGGAAAAACCCAACAATCCTTTGCTATATTCTCATGAGAAACTCCTCCACACCATAGACCTGAGCACACAAGAGGGTGCTTACAAAACCTAGAACCTAGTGCCCAGGAAAGGTGCACACTTTAGCCGTACAAGCACTTGCTGAAATTCCGAGATGACAAGTGAGAGTGTGTGATCCTCAATGGGGATTCACCTTTATTTATACAACAAATGACACAACACAAGGTGTGTCTAATGGCACAATAGGGCCGACCTCAATAACTCAATAATATAATTAATCATTACACAATATTAATTATCTTTCACATGGTGCGCCGACTTGTACCCTTTACATCAAAAATTAGGGTTACAAGTAAATCTTACTCTCAGACAATATAGCAAGGATCTCACACGTCCACTTGTGCTCAACCACTAGGGACACATCCACCTATGCTCAACCACAGGGACTTCACACTCAATAGATCACTCAAATAAGTCCACTAGAGTATCATTTGGAGCACCATATCAAGCCGACTCATCTAAGTCCAAAGGAGTACAAGGCAGGAGACCATCTCAAGTTGACTCAACTCAGTCCAGAGGAATACAAAGTAGGAGACCATCTCAAGTGATCTCAACTAAGTCAAGAGGAGTAGACAAAAGACCACATGTCATCACAACTCAGTCCAGAGTTTGATGCACACCCAATACTTGGGCTTCATCACACATATGTCTCAACTCAGTCCAGAGGAGAACCATTTGGAGGATGTCTCATGAAGCTGCAATCAACAACACTCCCTCTCATCTAGGGAGGAACTCTCAACCAACCCAAGTCTCTCACAAAAGTACTCGAACTTCGTCCTGGCAAGCAGTTTGGCGAAAACATCTGCAACCTACTCATGTGTAGAAAGGTATTGCACATGTACTGCTTTCCTCTGCACCATATCTCTGATATAATGGTATTTGATCTCAATGTGTTTCAATTTTTCGTGAAACACAGGATTCTCTGAGATCTTCACACAACTCTAGTTATCGTAGTGGATAACAGTGGAATCCATCTCATGATCAAATAAATCTGCAAGGAGCTTGCGAAGCCACATTGCTTCGTGGACTACAACACATAACGCTATGTACTATGTGTTGATGGGGCTTAAATCCCCTGATTCAACAGTAGGAACAAAACCTACCACCGAGGCCCAATTAGACTCTGGAACGTTTGGAGTGGAATGGTTCTCCAGATCTTACAATCTGGCCAAATTATCGATGAGCTTTTGTGTTTTCTGGTGAATGTTCTTCCTTCAGTTAAGACAGTTTTTTTCAGTAATTTCTCTTAGGTGGGGAATGTACAAGAGATGCAAGCCAGTATAAGCCAACTTGACTAAGATAGGACAAGAGTTTTAACTATTGGGAAAGGGGTCAAGCTTGGGATAACCCGCTACTTGAACATGCAGACAACGATCCTATGCCAAAGGGGCTTAGCAATAATACTTTAACCGAAAGAGCTTCCAACTGTTGTCTGAGAAAGATACTTAACAAAAAGAAAACACATATGTGATCAAGATTAGGGTAAGAAAAATAATTCATCTACCGAGACATTCATCACATAGCTGAGGTAAACTACTTAGCGTAGAGAAAGAAATACAACTGCAATCAATGTCACAGTAAGCAAAATAATTCATCTACCAAGACATTCATCACATAGAAGCACAATGATTTACTTTCATCATTTAAAGCAAGGAACACTAAAAGATTGCACCGGATAACTTGACAACATAATTAATTGCTCTTACTCATTTACTGCAACATTAATGGAACAAGAAAGGAAGTAATTATTCTCCAACTCCAATCACATACATCTGATGAAAATAGTTCATCCTTGGTCCAGAAGGACTTCTAAATTCATAGCAGCTTCAAAATAATTCTTAACAGGCAGAAAGAAAATAGTTCTTACAACAAACCATTGACCTTCATTAATTGGTTGAGGCCTTTATTTATAATCTCAAGCTTAACTGAAGTTTAACGACTAAGTACAGTTTGAACCAAACAAAAGTTGCCATGTGGAATTATCTCATAACAGTTTCTTGATTAGTCTACCCGAGATATTTCTTTGAAAGGATGATTCCTTTCGTATTCAGACCAATTGATGAACAATTCTTCACAAGTCTGGGCCCATGGGAATATGTACTGTTCCATTGGGGCCACATATATCCCTCTGATGTCCGCTGCATGCGCTCGATACTTTACCAAGGTGGAATTAAGCTGTTGCAACATGGTTTTAGCTCTGATCGGGTGTTATGTGACTTGTTGCATATGTCCTGGCCTCGCATCATCTACCTTTGCGCAATCTTCGGTCCATAGGGAGTCTTCTTTGGCATATACCTTGAGCACGTCTCTTATGTCGATAAACTCACTGGGGGTGCCGAACTCGGGGAGCTTGATATCTTTCATTACTTTATTAATTTTATCCTAGTGCTTCTGGCACTTGGCATATTGTTCTTGGATCTCTCAATGTGGGTCTCGGGACATCTTAGTCTAGTATTATGTGGATCTCTTCATGCGGTTGAGGCTACTCTTTCTTATCAGCCGAAAGCCATGTTCTTCCTTTTCTCGACCTTGCTGGACTGCCTCAATGTATTCGAGTCTTTCCACTGCTTGCAATGCTCTTTCATGCCATCATTCCATCTCCTTGCATGCTGTGAGGGCCATGAGAGTGTCCTCCTGGAATTCAATTATATTTTCGGTTAATAGGTTTCTTTCTTTCTTGTACTCGTTGTACATTCCCGAAAACTCACTCTTCAAATATGTCGCAGTCTGTGTGGCGCCCTTGTAATGCTCAACAAGATGTCTCAAGTGTTCCAGTTCCTTCAGAGTATCAGCTAGTTCTTTTTCATCCCTCCTGGCCCTATATTGGGCAGCATCAGAGAGGGCTCTTCCCACGCCTATCAGTTCAGACGTGCGAGCATCTGTTGTGTTGATCAAATTTTCCTCCGTGGTAACCAAAATGGAATGGTCCACATTCATCTTTCTCTTCTTAACAGTCCTTTGCACGATGGCCTTCCTCTTTTGATCATAGGAGATTGCATAGATGTTTGCTACCTCGTCTACCGACTTTGGTATCTGTTGGTCACCCCATGTGAGCGTGTTTCCCAGGCTATCGGTTGTATATATTTGTTCAATATCAGACTCTTGAACCTCCTTATTTTACTCCGAAGGCCTGACCTCCTCCCGTTGTTTATCGGGGACCTGAGTATCAAGCGGAATAGATGTGTCGAGAGGGAGCTCAATACTTGCTTGTATACTAGCCATGACATCACCGATGTTCTTCTATGGGGAACTTTCTTTTGACTCATCCAATTCTGACTTGTCCTTGGGACTACCTGCTCGGGTCTTCGACTCATCGGGCATTTTTGTGCCTAGGCCGCTTTTGACTCCTTTTCCTTCTCATGTGTCCTCTTGACTATGAGCATCAGGAACAAGAGGTGTTTTTTCCTTGGCTCCCTTTTCTTCTTCTAAATGCACAGAGGTTTTCTGAGGTGCCTCCGGGCTGTCATCATCACAGTATATATTTATGAACTCAATCAGAGGGTTAGGCGCACTTGTTTCGACTGACACCCGACCTGGCCCTGATTCAATCGTCGCGACTGTCGGTGAATCGGCTGGTGGCAATGTAGATTCAGGGTCATCTGACCCGTTGACGTTACCGGGGTCTGTGAGCTCGAAGCTGCCTACCCCTGCTGGGATCTCTTATGGGTTACTGGTCGGAACACTTGATGAGAGGGCCGGATCATTCGACGCCAAATCCATCATTTGTTGAGGATGTTGGATCAAGAGCGTCCCTCTTTCCAGTGCACCCGGAGTTTCGAGAAAATTCCAGTTCTGTACAGGGGCTTCCTGGGGAGCTTCCATCATTTGGGCCGATTCAAATGTTACCGTTTCTTCCCTAGCCTTGAGAATTTCTTGCATTGCTTGCTCCAAGCATGTCGTTTGCTCTTCTTAACTCATGGCCTTGAACTTCGTTACTCTGGGGTCGACCCTTCTTGCCACCACCTCATCCCAGTCTTGAGGATTTTCAGTGAAAATTTTATCCGCAAATGCGTCATGGGCATCAGGCCAATAGGACGATACTTGTGATTCATGTTTCGAGACCAGAACCTTGGGGTCGTGCTTGTGAAAACGTCCTGTTTGGAACCGAAATTCCAATTGACTTAATCCCTCTTGCTTGGTCTGCGCAGTGTCTTTAACCTGGTAGAAGCCGATATAAAACCCATAGGGGATGAATGCTCAATTCTTATCCTTCACCAAAGTGGCGTTGTATCCCTGCAAGATAGTTTGATAACATATTTCCCCTAGTACCATTCGGTCGGGGACATATATAGGTAGAAAATGTGGTGCTCCGCTGGCGCCGAAAACCCTGTAGGTTTCGCGCTCATCCAGATACTAGTGACCAACTTTCGATATAACTTTTTTGGCCACATCAGAGAGCCTTGGGCACTCTTTCTTGAATAGTAAAAAATGAATAGGTGCGATAAATTGATCGCAAATGGGAGAGTAGGACCTTTTATACCCGTTCTCCCACAAAATGCCGAAGTAGACATGGACCGGGAGCTCAGAAGTGCGCCAACTTAGGTTCATCCTGACGAAGGCGTTTCTTGCACAAACGACATCCAATAGATAAGACATCATGTAGAAGGCAGGAGTTTCTCCTTCCTTCAACTGCTGAGCCTGTAAAATGCAGGTGCTAAGCTGTTTGGAGATGATAGCACCCCAATTGAAGGTTGTTCCAGAGATGGCGACAGTATAAGCCAAAGGCATCCATGCCTCCGAAAATCTGGAACAATCTTTCTCTCCATGCAACCGGCAAAGGAGAGCCATTAGATAAATATAAGGTTGTCTGAGGTTGGCCATCGGGCACCAGCCGGAGTTTCGATTGGTGAATTTTTTGTCTTCTCTCCACCAGGATGCCATGATTTTGCTGGTGTTGTGCTTCTGGTAAGACTTCACAACAACATTCGTGCTCAAACGTTCATCTGGGTCCCCGAGCTTGTAATAATTTTGGACTTCTAGTGGGAGGAAAACCCTTGCAATTTGACCATTATCATCATTGATTACACACTCATGTGCATCAGTGTGATCAATGAGCCATTTCAAAAGTTCAATGCAAGGGAAAAACGGAGTCCTGCTCGCCACCATGTGTAGGTAATCCTTACGGATTTTGACGGAGACCTCATCGTCCAGCTTCCTTGTGTGAGGATCATTATGCGGGGCATATTCTGGGAATTCTTCGTGCTTGATTTTCTTGAACATGTCTTCCCAGCGTGGGAACATTGTCTTGGTCCCAATGTTCGCCTCTGTGTCCCCAAAGATCGGTTATGAGCGAAGGCTTCTTTGGTGATCGTCTTGATGATGGGTGCCGACTTGGAAGTGAATTCCAATTTCCTTGCAACGACCAGGAAGGAGCCCTCTCCTGCTTCTGATTCTTGCATCTTTGGGGTTCTAGGAGATTTCCTAGTGGTAGGTTTCTTCGGAGGCATCATTCCTGCAACCGAAATCGTTCAATCAGGGTCGGCATACAGAGTAATATTAGATCCTAATTTACATGTGAGGTGGAAACAACAAAACCAGACTGGTAGATACCTGTATGCTTGCTAAAATCTGTTGCTTAATACTCACTATACCGTGGACGCCTTCTCTAGGTCATTCATCTCGCTCCCATGGATGTTCCAGACTTCTTTGCACGCAGAATGCTCTAGATTATAATAATTTAGGATAATATAATGAGAGAGAAGTTACTAATCGCATCAAGCTGTTAATGCAAGTAATGGGACGAAATTCAAAATTACTAACTGCCAATTTTCTGTAATCAATTTTATGTAGGTTGACGACGGAGGCGCGGAGGGAGGTGCACTGTATCTATAGGCTAAAACGATCATTTTGCTTTGCGCATGAATTAGAAACTAATGCACGATCTTGGAATTAATCAATCGATTAAATGCATTGTATCTAACGTATCTTAGAGCTAAAACGTCCCATCGTGTCATTTTCAGAATGGGGAAGTCGAGGATTGGCGCAGAGCTACAGGATTTTCGTGGATACTTTTTTTTTTTCTTTTTCTTTTTTTTTTTTTTNGCCAATTACTTTCGTCGGATGGTTCTGACGTGACACATGGCAGATAAAGACTGGTGAATTGACTCATGAGCACCAACAAAGGTGGTAACCTTCTTTCAGTTACGCACTCCCTAACCGAGCCTAGGAATCGTTGCTGCTGATTAGATATCAAGGGTTAGTAACCAGAGATGAACTTATCGCATCCTTTCCTTGGGCTAGCTTCTTGGAAATTCACCGATGCCGAAATTTTTTGAGAGTTGGTGGCCTGGAAAATGTTTTACACTCCTTACAGGTTTAGCTACTCATATTTCACCGATGGCAAAAAGTTTTTTACGGGATCGACCGTCGGCGATTTCTTTATTTCCGGGAAAACGACTACTTCTTTTCATGTTTCGCCGATGCCGAATGAAATCGGTCATCGACAACTTTCTTATGCAATGCTTAACTCTAAAGAACAACTCCCCTTTTACCGACACCGACTAAAATCCATGATGGACGCGTCCTTAGTTTTCTAGGATGAACTTTTTTTTTATCTCTGATTCTTCGGTGTGCCGAATTTTAGACGCGTCGAGTAAAACGATTTAGTGGTTGATTAGTTAATCAAAAATTAATCCCTTTAAAGTATGATGGTATTGACATGTTCAAGGAATTTTTTTAAGGAATCAAGGAGAAAATGCAGAAAACAAAGATAAGCAAAAACAACATCGTTCTGAATTAGACAATACCAGAAGATTAAGTGGTACCCAAAAAGTAAAAATAATTGGCAGAGACTTTTTAGGGTGTGTTGAGAGCTCAACAAATGGTGATTGACTGTGCGAAATAAGAATCTCTGTTCTTCCTTCATACTCAACTGATACGGAAGTTGGAGGGGGACCCAACTGGTTTTAAATCGAAGCTCCTTTTACCTTTGCATTTGAAATCCTCCAGTTAATGTTTCCGGATATGGCTGTGGGGTTTTTAACCTTAATTTTTCCTTTTTTCCCAGTAATCCTGACTCATGTCCTCCCCCCCTTTTTTTGTTTATATTTATTTATTTTATTGGAAATATTGTTTTAGGGCTTGACCATTTACTGGGAGGGCGTTAGGTTCTCCCCTCAAATTCTGCAATCGATAAGTGCTTGCCCCTATATTTTTCAGCAACCTGGAAAGGTCCAAGCCACAGGTTCTGAAACTTAGAATGCTTCCCTTTTGGTTCATTTGCTTTGTCCCATTTTAGTACCAAGTCTCCTACCTCAAAATTGTTTTCTTTGGTCTTATGCTTATCGAACCATCGTTTCATTATCTGTTGGTGAGCTAGGAATTTTGACTTAGCGTTCTCTCTTTCTTCTTCCAACATGAGTAGAGTATTGATTCTTTGTTGCATAGATGTTGAGGGTTCCTCGTTGGAATATTGGGCCAATTGAAGAGATGGAAGATAGAGCATGTTTGGGAGGATGGCTTCTTGCCCGTAGACCAGAAAGTACGGGGAGTTTCCTATGGCTTCTTTGGGTGTGACCCTATCGGCCCATATGGCATTATGAAGTTGATTATGCCAATTTCTTTGGTTATCTGTAACCATCTTCTTTAATATCCTTACCATATTTTTGTTAGTCGACTCTGCCACACCGTTTCCCTGAGGGTAATAATTTGCAGAATACTTGATTATGATTCCTTTGTCCAGAGCAAACTCTGTCAATAGCGTAGAGGAGAAGTAAGCTGCATTATCAAATACCAGAACAGAGGGGAGACCAAACCTTGTGATTAGATGTTGTTCTATAAATTGGATCACTGCCTTCTCATTTACATGAGTCAGAGGGATGGCCTTTGCCCATTTTGTGAAATAGTCAGTGGTAGTAAGAATATATTTGTACATTTTAGAAGAGCTAGGCATGATTTCTCCTATGATATCCAACCCCCACTATTCAAAGGGCCTCAAAACAGTCATAGACTGAAGTGGGACTGCTACCCTTTTCTCCTTTCCAATGCTCATTTGATAAGTCTTACAGTTTCTAGCGTAAGTATGCACGTCTTTGAACAAGGTGGGCCAATAGTAGCCGACTCTCAGAATCTTGTGAGCGGTGGCGTTTCCAGCAAAATGTCCTCCGACGGGGACATCATGAAGTTCCTTCAGCACCTTGTCGGCGTCTTCACATTCGAGGCACCTCTACAATACCCCATCATAGTTAATCTAGAAAAGCACCGAATTTAAAAGACGATATTGTGCAGATTTTAATCTGAGGGCTCTTCTGTCTCTGGGGTTGAGGTTTTCGGGACAAGTCCCATGATGTAGCAGGTAAGCCAAGTCCTTGTACCAAGAGTCTTATCCTGGGGAGATGTATGCTACTTCTCCACACCATAGAGTTATTTCATTCTCCCTCCCAGAGTCTTCATTTACTTGATCCTGGGCTTCGGCTGCGAGCTTGCACAAACCTTGTCCTTTTACTAGCTTGGCAGGTTTTATGTCTAGATCAAATTCTTGGACTACTGCCATCCAGTTCCCTCTTCTTTCTCCCATTTCTTGTTGGGTGAACAAGGATCATACTACAGGGTGTGGTACAATCACCTTAGTGTGATTCTTGAGGATGTAAGACCTGAAATGCTTTACTGCTTTATAGACTGCGTAGGCCTGCTTGTCTATGGCAGGATAGTTGAGCTCATCTCATTGAAGATTAGTGCTCATAAATGACACTGGGGCTTCGTTGTTGTCATCATCCTTCTGAGTTAAAACCGCAACTAGCGAATGGTCTGAAGCGAAAGTGTAAAGGGAAAAGTCTCTGTTGAAATCGGGACTTCGCAACACTAAGGCCCGTGATATGGCGGCTTTGGTATTGTTGAAAGCGTCTTTTCATTCATCATTCCACTTAAAATCAACATCCTTGCAGATCATTTTCTGTAAGGGTTTGATGATCTCGGCGAAATCGGGAGTGAATTTCCTTACAAAATTGATTTTCCCGAAAAAGGATTGCATAGGCTTCTTGTTATGGGGTAGCGGAAGTTGACCTATGGCCTTAATCCTTTCGGGGTCTATGCGAATTCCTGCTTGAGATATAATATGACCTAACAAATTACCTTGATCCAAGTGGATATCGGTGGCCACCCACCTTTTCCAACTGGCCCAAAACATGTTTCTATCAATTTTGGTAATTTACTATTTTTAGCAGTTTTTTCGGGTCCTGAACTTCCGGGGCCATTTTGAGGCCCTAAACGATGTTTTTTTGGGTATGTTGCTCTCACAAAGTAATATCTATAATGCTATTTTGTCTCAAGCATTGTAGGCCTCGGATAGATTTTTCCAACGAGCTATCATACGCCTAAAACGGAGATCGTATGCAAAAGTTATGACCCCGGGAAGTTGATGCACCAACTTACCCAAACGGGGCCCACATGGCTTTTGGCGCTTCATCTCCTAGGGTTAGGTTTTTAGATGTCTAGAACTTTTGGAATTCCCGTTTATTGTAAAAAGGCCTTCAGAGCCTCATTGTAACCATATTCTTGCGAATGAAAGTAGCCGTCACATCTCTTCTCAGAGATAAGCTGCCACCATTCTAGCGAGTCTTTCACTCTGTATTTTTACAGTCTTTGTACATTTCTTTGATTAATAGAAATTGTGTATTACTGTATATCTGTGTTTATGGTTGCATCTATGATAAATTTCTGTTATATTATTGAATATTTGCAATATCTCTGTGCATTTCTTTATTATATCTCCGCTCTCATTTCGTGCCAAAAATAATCCGGATCATACCTTCTTCAACACCAAAGATAGTTTTCTTAGGATTGAGTGATATACCGTATTTTTGGCATCTTTCAAAAATCTAAGTTAAGTGTTGGATGTGTTCTTCTCTATTCTTTGAATACACCGTTACGTCATCTAAATACACTACCACACACTTACCTATAAGTCCCCAAAACACCATGTCCATTTCCCTTTGAAAGGTTTCTCCTGCGTTAATCAAGTCGAAAGGCATGCGTTTATAAGTGAAGGTTCCCCATTTGGTCCGGAAGGTGGTTTTTAATTGGTCTTCACCTGAGACCAACACTTGGTTGTATCCTGAGAAATCGTCTAGGAGGGATAAAATTTTCGAGACCGACATGGTCTGTAGGAGTTTCTCCATCAGCGGGACGAGATAATTGTCCTTTTCTGAAGCTCTGTTGAGATTCCAAAAATCTATGCATATTCGGATTTCTCCTGATTTTTTCCTTACTGGAACAAGATTTGCCACCCAGGCGGAATGCCTAACCTGAAAAATTATCTTTGCATCTAGAAGCTTCCCTAATTCCTTATACATGAGAGGTTCTAGGGATGGGTGATACTTTCAGAGCTTTTGCTGAAAAGGTTTTACTTCAGGCTTCAACGGGATGGTGTGTTGAATAATGCGGCTATCATAGGTTTTCAAATCCTTATAGGACCACGCGAAAACATCCTGGTATTGTCTAAACAATGTGAGGTAGGTTTTCCTTTCCTCTTTAGATACAGTTTTGCCGAGATTTACAAGCTTTGGGTTTTCTCAGGTTTCAAGATTTACAGTTTCATGGAGGGGGCAAGAGCTACCGGTCTTTACGTTCTTAGGTCTTTTGAATCGTTCCTTTAGATCAAACAGGTTTTCTAAATTAGCTACCCCCTTCGGGATCGTGTGAGCCTTTAATTCATCCACATGTTGTTCTATCCGAGGCTCGTTTTTAATTGATTGCTCTTGGAACTCTTCATCGTCAAGAACGAGATCTTTGAAATTGTCTTGAGTTGTCAAGAAACTTACGATCTGTTCTTCTCCTTCAAAGACTTTCCAATTAGAAATGTTATTAGGCATTGATGGTTTGTAGAGCAGCTCTACAGTGAATCGTGAGGCTTCATATTCTTCTAAAGGCGACAACCTCGAAGCGGATGTGGCTAAGGAGTCAGCAAGAACATTCTTTGCCCTGGGGACCGCAGTGATATTAAAAGCCTCAAAGCACTCTATTAGCCTATGCACCTCCTACTGGTAGTTCTTGAGATGGGGTGAATTGTAATGTATAGTATTTCTCACTTGTCTAATAACAATTTCGGAGTCTCCAAAAACTTTCAATTCCTTGACATTCATATCCATGGCTTTCTTTAACCCTTGAACTAGAGCTTCATACTCGGCAGTGTTATTGGTACATTCAAATTCTAGCCTACAGGACAAGAAATGATGTTTACCCTTCTAATCAATGAGGATGCACCCTGATCCTTACCGTTCTTGTGATTTAGATCCATCAAAGTAGAGGGTCTAATTTTGCGGACAACAGTCGCTCCTTTCTTTTCCATCACCAATGTTTTGCTCTCCGATTTCCTTTTCCACAAGTCCTAGCGTAGGGTTGTGACATAATAAAGAGTCTTCTGTTGGTATCGATGATTCCTCTTGAAAAATCACTTCGGGGTTTTGGATAAGCGGAACATTGGATAGGAGAGGAGCAAAGCCTGAAGTGGGAATCACAAGAATAATTCCCTAGTATGGGAAAATCAGTAGAGGCTGGTTCATTCGGGGTTTCCAGGTCAGTGACCGTATGTTTCAGGTATCTTTCCCTATCGATTATGATCATGTTCGTGTATCCCTTCAGTGGTAGCCAAAGGTGTGCCCAGTCCTTGTTGAAGTATCCGTTTAGTTTTTCAGATCAATCTCAGCTCAATAAAAGCCCAGATGCCTCAGGGATATCTACAACAATGATGTCAATCACCTGCATGGAATTAGGGTGTGTCGCTATCCTGATCATCACATCTTTGAGTTCTCCCATGACCTTAACCTGTGTATGGTCTAGCTGTATCACATGCTTATCACTCTTGAGGGGGACAATGCCTAATTTATTACAAACGATCATGGGCATTACATTAGAAGACGCCCTGAAATCCACCAAACAGTTGTGAATATTCCCGTTGAAGACTTCAAATGTTAAAAGGAAAGGTGGGACAAGAGGTCTTTCCTTTCTATCATTGGTGTAGGTATTTACGGTTGGCTTGTTGGAAGGATCTGATTGGGATATGTTCTTCTTATGACCATTTTTGGTCATCGGGTCTGCTATCGAGCTCAAAGCTTGCAACAAACAATCTTTCTGCTGAGGAATCCTACATATGTCCATAACCGATATATTAGCCTTTAGCTTCTTTAGATCTTCTACTACATTGTACTCCAATTTAGGGGATTCTTGGGTATGAATACTTATAGGCTTTTTACTGGGGGAGAGAGATGTTTTCGGGCAATCGACAGTTAATTTAACTTGCGAGGCCCGGGTGATATCGATATCTCTCGAGTTGGGTTGACCTGTGCTACGTGTCTGCATTACTGAAACTTCCGAGGGTTGTTCTCGAGACTTAAACAGATCGTCTAAAGCTAATATTAAGTCGGGATCCCATATCAACATGGTTGTGTCTCGTGGTGGGTCAACTTCTTCCTGGTCGACAATATCCATGGCCAAACTGCTCGACTGTTCAGTTAGGGAGACTCCAGAAAGTGATTGGCCATCAAATTCATGGCATGAACTCACTGGGGGCATTCCCTCTCAGAGTGATTTTTCTGGTGATAAGTACAGAAAGAATTAGACACCACATTCCCTAGGTCAATGTTTAAGTTGGCTGGGGGAGGTTCGATTGCTTTGAAAGACTAGTTTCTCTTAAAGAAAGGTTTATAGGGATTTTGGCCTTGGTTTCCCTCTCCTGCGCTTCTTTTCATGTCTACGATCTCGTTTGATAACTTATTAACCATGCGTTGTATATCCTCTCTATTCGCATCACCCTTGTCGGGAGTTTGTTCAGCCGGTTTCCCCGGCGGCCTAGTTAGAAGGAGTCCTCTCCTGGGCGGGAGTTGACTTTCCCTTTTTACTAAAGAGGCCTGGCTTTCCTTACATCCTTTCATCTGGAATTCTATCATCTTGGCCTCCTCAAAATTTTCCTCAAGGGTTCGCTTGGTGGATTTTTTTACGAACATAGAAATAGAAGCCAGAAGCGCGTTGGCATAGACCTCAATTTGAAACTCTGAGTAGGCTTCGCTGCAGGTTGGAATCTATTTAAAATAGTCGTGAATCTTTGATTGAAATCTTTGACGCTCTCTTTTGGGGTCATGGTGGCTGTGGACAACTCAACCATCAGGGCTCCTGTAGTAGTTTCTTCCGCAAATTTGTCTAGGAAGTCCTTTTGGAACTTAGTCCAGCTGGTTATGGATCCTACTGGCAAGTTAAAATACCAAGAGGAAGATGAGTTCTCAAACGTGTAGGGGAAAAGTCTGCATACCACATCTTCATGTTGGAAATTCATAAGCCTGATTGCGAGTATGAACTTCTTGATATGATCTTCGGGCGATCCTGAGGTTTCATGATCATACTTGGGGAGAAACTATTCCGGGTGACGAGGGAGATTGTGTACTCATCCAGGGATGACCACGACATCCCTGAGCAACTAGGGTTGGTTGTCTTGAAGTGGAACTTCCCTCTCTTCTTCTTGATCATTATTCTCTTCCATTTCTTCGAAGTCAGAGTTGGGCTCTTCCTCTTCTGAAAGATCATAATGTTCGGAGATGTCGCCAGCTGGCGTCTTGGGTATGAGGTCAAGAGGTTCTTGGATTTCGGTGATCGCGAAGTCTATTAAGTCTTCGACATTGTGTACAAAAAATTCGTCAGGAGTGCTGACTACTAGTCTGCTTTGTTGTTTTCTTCGAGGGAGGATGGGAGTGAAGGGAAACGCACCGATTTGTTGGGCATAGGCTCTGGTAATCCTTCTGAAGTGGTTCAGTTGCTCGTGAGGGAGGGCGTAAGGTATTTTAGGGTGAAAATGTCCTTCCTCAGAGTGGGGTGAGTTATCCACTTCGAGAGTACTCGGCAAAGGTGGGTTGTCTGTTGGATGACTAGACATGCATGTGGGCCGTTACAAATCTATAGGCTGTTTGAAATATCATATAACTTACATATTCAACGATTCATTCTCAGGCCCTCCTTCTAGCGCTAGTTCTGTTGATGGGGCTTAAATCCCCTGATTCAACAGTACAAACCAAACCCACCACCGAGGCCTAATTAGACTCTTCAATGTTTGGAGTGGAATGGTTCTCCAGATCTTACAATCTGGCCAAATTATCGATGAGCTTTTGTGTTTTCTGGTGAATGTTCTTCCTTCGATTAAGACAGTTTTTTCAGTAATTTCTCTTAGGTGGGGCAAGTACAAGAGATGTAAGCCAGTACAAATCAACTTGACTAAGATAGGAAAAGAGTTTTAACTATTGGGAAGGGGTCGAGATTGGGATAACCCGCTACTCGAACATGCAGACAACGATCCTATACCAAAGGGGCTTAGCAATAATACTTTAACCGAAAGAGCATTCAACTGCTATCTAAGAAAGCTACTTAATAGAAGGAAAACCCATATATGATCAAGATCAGGGTAAGCAAAATAATTCATCTACCGAGACATTCATCATATAGCTGAGGTAAACTACTTAGCATAGAGAAAGAAATACAACTGTAATCAATGTCACGGTAAGAAAAATAATTCATCTACCAAGACATTCATCACATAGAAGCACAATGATTTACTTTCATCATTTAAAGCAAGGAACCTTAAAACATTGCAACAGATAACTTGACAACATAATTAATTGGTCTTACTCATTTACTGCAACATTCATGGAACAGGAAAGGAAGTAATTCTTCTCCAACTCCAATCACATACATCTGATGAAAATAGTTCGTCTTTGGTCCAGAAGGACTTCTAAATTCATAACAGCTTCAAAATAATTCTTAACAGCCAGAAAGAAAATAGTTCTTACAACAAACCATCAACCTTTATTAATTGGTCGAGGCCTTTATTTATAATCTCAAGCTTAACTGAAGTTTAACGACTAAGTATAGTTTGAACCAAACAAAAGTTGCCACGTGGCATTATCTCATAACAGTTTCTTGATTAGTCTACCCGAGATATTTCTTTGAAAGGATGACTCCTTTCATATTCAGACCAATTGATGAACAATTCTTCACAAGTCTGGGCCCACAGGAATATGTGTTGTTACATTGGGGCCGCATATATCCCTCTGATGTCCGCTGCATGCGCTCGATAAGTTACCAAGGTGGAATTTAGCTGTTGTAACATGGTTTTAGCTCTGATCGGGTGTTCTATGAATTGTTGCACCTATCCCGGCCTCGCATCAACTACCTTTGCACACTCTTCATTCCATAGGGAGTCTTGTTCGGCATACACCTTGAACATGTCTCTTATGTCGATAAACTCACTGGGGGTGTCGAACTCGGGGAGCTTGATATCTTTCATTACTTTATTAATTTTATCCCAGTGCTTCTGGCACTTGGCATATTGTTCTTGGATCTCTCGATGTGGGTCCCGAGACATCTTAGTCTAGTATTCTGCAGATCTCTTCATGTGGTCGAGGATACTCTTGCCTATCATCTGAATGCCATGTTCTTCCTTTTCTCGACCTTGCTGGACTGCCTCAATGTATTCGAGTATTTCCACCGCTTGCAGTGCTCTTTCATGCCATCGTTCCATCTCCTTGCATGCTGTGAGGGCCATGAGAGTGTCCTCTTGGAATTCAATTATATTTTCGGTTAGCATGTTTCTTTCTTTCTTGTACTCGTTGTACATTCCTGAAAACTCACTCTTTAAATATGCTGTAGTCTATGTGGCACCTTTGTAATACTCAACAAGATGGCGCAAGTGTTCTAGTTCCTTCAGAGTATCAACTAGTTCTCTTTCATCCCTCCTGGCCCTATCTTGGGCAACATCAGAGGGAGTTCTTCCCATGCCTATCAGTTCAGACATGCGAGCATCTGCTGTGTTGATCAAATTTTCCTTTGTGGTAACCAAAATGGAACGGTCCACAATAATCTTTCTCTTCTTATTAGTCCTTTGCACGATGGCCTTCCTCTTTTGATCATAGGAGATTGCATAGATGTCTGCTACCTCATCTACCGGCTCTAGTATCTGTTGGTCGCCCCATGTGAGCATGTTTCCTAGGCTACCCGTGGTATATATTTGTTCAATATCAAACTCTTGAACCTCCTTATTTTGCTTCGAAGGCCCGAACTCCTCCTGTTGTTTATCAGGGACCTGAGTATCAAGTGGAATAGATGTGTCGGGAGGGAGCTCAATACTTTCTTATATACTAGCCGTGGTATCGCCAACGTCCTTCTGCGGGGACCTTTCTTCTGACTCGTCAAATTCTGACTTGTCCTTGGGATTACCTGCTCAGGTCTTCGACGCATTGGGAATTTCTGTGTCTAGGCCACTTTCGACTCCTTTTCCTTTTTGTGTGTCCTCTTGACTCTGAGCATCGAGAACAAGAGGTGTTTTTTCCTTGGCTCCCTTTTCTTCTTCTACATGCACAAAGGTTTTCTGAGGTGCCTCCGGGCTCTCATCATCACTGTATATATTTATGGACTCAGTCAGAGGGTTAGGCGCACTTGTTTCGACCGACACCCAGCCTGGACCTGATTGAATAGTTGCAACTACCGGTGAATCTACTGGTGGCAATGTAGATTCAGGGTCATCTGACCCGTTGACATTATCGGGGTCTGTGAGCTCGGAGCCGCCTACCCCTGCTGGGATCTCTTTTGGGTTATTGGTCGGAACACTTGATAAGAGGGCCGGATCATTCGACGCCAGATCCATCATTTTCCAAGCATGTTGGATCAAGAGCGTCCCTCTTTCCAGTGCACCCGAAGTTTAAGGAAAATTCCAGTTTTGTACAGGGGCTTCTTGGGCAGCTTCCATCATTTCAGCCGATTCAAATGTTACCCTTTCTTCCCTAGCCCTGAGAATTTCTTGCGCTGCTTGCTCCATGGATGCCGTTTGCTCTTCCCAACTCATGGCCTTGAATTTCATTATTCTGGGGTCGTCCCTTATTGCCACCACCTCATCCCAATCTTGATCATTTTCAGTGAAAATTTCATCCTCAAACTGGTCGTGGGCATAAGGCCAACAGGACGATACTTGTGATGCATGTTTCAAGACCAGACCCTTGGGGTCGTTCTTGCGAAAACGTCCTATTTGGAACCAAAATTCCAATTGACTTAATCCCTCTTGCTTGGCCTGTGCAGTGTCTTTAACCTGGTAGAAGCCGATATGAAACCCATAGGGGATGAATGCTCGCTTCTTATCCTTTCTCAAAGTGACATTGTATCCCTGCAAGATAGTTTGATAACATATTTCCCCTAGTACCAGTTGGTCGAGGACATATATAGGTAGCAAATGTGGTGCTCCAGTGGCGCTGAAAACCCTAATGTAGGTTTCGCGCTCATCCAGATACAAGTGACCAATTTTCGATATAACTTTTTTGGCCGTATCAGAGAGCCTTGGACACTCTTTCTTGAATAGTAAAAAATGAATAGGTGCGATAAATTGATCGTAAATGAGAGAGTAGGATCTTTTATACCTGTTCTCCCACAAAATGCCGAAGTAGACATGGATCGAGAGCTCAGAAGTGCACAAACTTAGGTTCATCCCGACGTCCAATAGAGAAGACGCCATATAGAAGGCATGAGTTTCTCCTTTCTTCCGCTGCTGAGCCTGTAGAATGCAGGTGCTAAGATGTTTGGAGATGATAGCACCCTAGTTGAAGGATGTTCCAAAGATGGCAACAGTATAAGCCAAAGGCATCCATGCCTCCGAAAATCTGGAACAATCTTTCTCTCCATGCAACCGACATAGGAGAGCCATTAGATAGATATAAGGTTGTTTGAGGTTGGCCATCGGGTACTAGCCAGAGTTTCGGTTGGTGAATTTTTTGTCTTCTCTCCACCAGGACACCATGATTTTGCTAGTGTCGTGCTTTTGGTAAAAATTCACAACAAAATCCGTGCTCAAAAGTTCATCCGGGTCCCTAAGCTTGTAATAATTTTGGACTTCTAGTGGGAGGAAACCCCCCGCGATTTGACCATTATCATCATTGATTAGACACTTCTGTGCATCAGTGTGATCAATGAGCCATTTCAAAAGTTCAATGAAAGGGAAAAGCAGAGTCCTGCTCACCACCATGTGTAGGTAAGCCTTGCGGATGTTAACATAGACCTCATCGTCCAACTTCCTTGTGTCAGGATTGCTATGCAGGGCATATTCTAGGAATTCTTTGTGCTTGATTTTCTTGAACAGGTATTCGCAGCGCGGGAACATTGTCTTGGTCCCAATGTTTGCCTCTATGTCCCCAAAGGCCGGGGGTTGATCGAAGGCTTCTTTGGTAATCATCTTGATGATGGGCGTTGACTTGGAAATGAATTCCAATTTCCTTGCAACGGTCGGGGAGGAGCCTTCTCCTGCTTATGATTTTTGCAGCTTTGGGGCTCTAGGAGATTTCCTAGTGGTAGGTTTCTTCGGAGGCATCGTTCCTGCAACCAAAATTGTTCAATTAGGGTCGGCATATAGAGTAATATTAGATCCTAATTTGCATGTGAGGTGGAAATAACAAAACCAGTCTGGTACATACCTGTATGCTTGCTAAAATCTGTTGCTTAGTACTCATTATACCGTGGACGGCTTCTCCGGGTCGTTCGTCTCGCTCCTCTGGATGTTCTGGACTTCTTTGCACGTAGAATGCTCCGGCTTATAATAATTTAGGATAATATAATGAGAGAGAACTTACCAATCACATCAAGCTGTAAATGCAAGTAATGGGATGAAATTCAAAACTACTTACTGCCAATTTTCTGTAATCAATTTTACGTAGGTTGACGATGTTGGGTATCTGTTATATTCTTTGCACGAGTAGTAGTGTCTGAGCGTCTGCGCCGGGTGCGCAGGGGGGTTAGAGGGGGGGTGCAGGGGTAGCACCCCCAAATTTTTTTTTCACACCGGGACGACATATTTCTGGGATGACATATTACCGGGATGACATATTTTCGGGACGACATATTTCCGGGACCACATGTTATTTAGGTGGTTTTTTTGGCACATGGTTTTTTGCCGATGGTTTTCTATTTCCGGTTAAGGAATTAGGGTTTTGGACTAATCCATGTCATTGGGTTAGGGTTTTGGATGCCGCTGGCTCCTATATGTATATTGTATTGTAAACAATGTATGAATATAATATATGCTGGTTTTCCCGGTTTGGGTTTCTAGGTGAAAGATCTCTGTGTAATGATTGTATTTGCCATTGTATCTTTTCTGTTCTTTTCTGAATATCAGTTTGCAGTAGATATTGTACAAGGTTAGAATTTACATTTGGTATCAGAGCTTTATTGGCTTCAGGGGGACGCCTTTGTCGTCAAGGGTTTGGCTCAGGACTGTGATAAGCCTTGTTACAGTGGGAGATCTGCGGTATTGTTTTTCGGGTGAAAAGAAATGTCAAGCAATTCGAAGATGGAGATCGAGAAGTTTAATGGGAAAAGCTTTGAGCTGTGGAAGCTCAAGATGGAAGATCTTTTGGTGGACAGAGATCAATGGATCGCGGTAGATCTAGGTACTGCACCTACAGGAACTTCTGCAGATGACTGGAAAAAGATGGATCGGAAGGCAAAGAGCACAATCCGACTATGTCTCTCCGATTCAGTATTACTGAATGTGTCAGAGGAAGCTACAACCAAGGATTTATGGGAAAAGTTGGGGAAGTTGTATCAGTCTAAGTCCCTGGTAAATAAACTATTCCTGAGAA
>ML808436.1:85021-106189 GCA_009831015.1 Picea engelmannii
AGTTTATTTTTACACACCTTATGGAAGGTTGGGTTCTACAGGTTCCCTTCTCCCTCCAATGGGTAACTCTTGACAATCCCACTATCGCTCTCTCTTACAATGACACTCTCAGTAGAAGAAACATTGATGAATTTCGGCTATACGTATGCTCCTAACCTCATCCATTAGGGGGCATCTGTTATCACTGGAATTTCGTCCGCAAATGGTTACAAGAATCCAACATCATCAAACAGTTATGAGGTCATCCATGGACCAAAATTGCCACAAAATCATTTCCAAAGGGTCAAAAACTATACAACGAGTGACAAAATTAAAGTGTGCTATGACTACATAGGGCGCGCATGCACATGCACAAAACATAAATGTAGGAAAAGCACACATGCGCGATTGTGGTCGTTAAAATCCGCGCACATCTGAGAACAACTCATTTATGAGATTGGTCGGCCTCCCACCCACTTCTGGTTCAGCTTCTAAGTTGATTTGACACTCAAATATGGACTAGATCCGACTGGGTGGTTGGTTAAAGACCTAAAAATTCCCTAATTAGCCTCTTTTCACACTACAAGATGGTTGTACAATACCTCAAAGAGGTGCTATAAAACAAGGCCATGGGTGCACTTCATTCTTAAGGAATTCAATAACAAAGTTATGCTGCTACTATTCTCTTGAGGAATCCTCTATTCTCATCAAGAGTATACTAGCACCATTACATTGGGCAATCCATCTCACCCCTTGAGTGGATTAGCAAGGAATTCTTTCACCATTTTCATTCAAAGTTGTAAGAAGAGCTTATTTGTGATGGTCCAAGAGCCCTCCCTTGGAGGAAGAAGGGACTCATAGTCCTCTTTCTTCTTGGTGTTTTCTTTCACTAATATAAACCTTACCATTGGTGGCATGAGTCTTATTGTTTCTTTTTTTCTTATGTCCCTATGCTCACTAGTTTAATTGTTATTTTATTTCTTAGTTTATTTCTTAGTTGTTCTTTTATATTTCTTTCTCTAACCCTTTTCCTTACAGATGTCCTGCTTAGCAAACCCAACTAAGCTTGCAAGTACCTCTGTTTTGCTCATCTAGGTGGCAAAAGAGGCGCAACAATATCAGTTGTTGAAAGAAATGTAAAGACAGAATTAAAGTCACCAAGATGATAATCAAGACAAATGAGACACAAAGCAATCCTTTATTTCATTCAAGTTCACCAAGAGTCATTTTCTTTACAAAATCTCATACATAAATTTTGGACCAAAGTCAAACTTAGAAATCCCCGATGGAACATACAAAAGGACCTCTGACAGAAAACCAAAATTGAACTCTAAAATCTGGATCAGCTTGCCACAGATTTTTGCCCACTCAAATCTGCACAATAGCCTTTGTCAGGAAAGAAAATTAATTCACAAATAGACAAGTCTACACAGACTATCAAAGATAGATCAACACCTCTGAAAAACAAGTGTCTAAATGATGTGATTCAGCCCTGAATATTGTTGTGTACAATAAGACCCTGCTATCATAAAAGAGAATTAGGCTTGTGATGAATAATGAATGAATGAAAACTGAACAATCTCAACATAAACTCAAAGAGAAAACCTTAGTATGTTTCTGCTTCTATCCTCCTCTTGTTCCTCCCTTTCCTTTGCTTTTAAACAAATTAGAATTGGTTGAAGTAGTTGAACCAACTCATTAATTAAGTTAATTAAAAGACTCAACTAACTTTAGTTAGGGGAAAGAGTAATAATTATAATAAGGGTTATAACTAAAATAATAACTAGTAGGTGGGACCCCTTGTGACTCCCATTAGTTCATAATAATCATAAAAATCATAACATAACCATTAGTTAATTAAAACACACCTCCTTGTGTCTCCCCTCAACATATTCATTTTTGGCAAATTTATCTCACGAAATTTGAAATTATTTTCAAAAATATTACTCATATATCCAAAATAAACATGCTATCCAAAATTCCCTGAAGTCAACCGTCATTAACAATGATAAAATAAAACTTAAAAACCGTATTTCTAAGTATGTGATGCAACCCTTCCTTGATTGCCGCTGTCACCTCTTGATTTTCCTGAATTTGCCTTTGGCTGTGGAGATCCTTTAGGCCTAATCTCGTTGATCACGTGGGAAAAATTGCCCCTCAAATGCATCCGAGAAGACACAGATTTGTTAGAGCCATTAGAGGGTGAGGAAGGGATAGAAATGGACTTTCCTTTATCAAGGGCATGGTGGGCCTCAATTTTCAATCTCTTGCTAGCATGGGAGGATTTCATTAGTGAGTGGTTAGGGGCAGCTTGGACAATTGGGTTAATAGGCGGAGGAGCAAGCAAGGACAAGTTGGGCCAACCATGATGTTGGGAGACTATTGAGTGGACAATCTCTTTCCATCCATCATTTCTCGAGAACTCGGGTTGCAATGATACATGAGGAGGTACAGGGATACCGGGGGCTTGTGGGGTTTGGAAAGGAGGCCTTTTAGGCCTAGGTTGGACTATTCCCTGCCCAATCCAATTGAAAAATCCGGAATGAAACAATTGGCCAAGATCTTGTGAATCATCATCTGAATGTATGGAGAACCGAGGCCTCCTTGGTCCTTGGTTCTGATTACCTCTACCTCTGTTTCCTTGGCCATGGCTACCTCGACTAAAAAAACTCACCCCGCATGCGTGATTGATTAGCAAATGGTCTTTTAAATAACCATACATGACAACTCTTAAAAATATGAAATAGATTTGGCTCAGCTATGTATCAGGCTCATGCAATCCAATCCATACAAATTGTTTTACTATTTATCAATGAGCAGGGGGTGAAAAGGGTTCTGGGATATGTCAGGGGTTTGTATTGAGTGAAACATGATACAATGAGGGGGAAAATAACATGGTTACTCCTTAATGACAACAACAAGCAACTGCTAATGAAACCAATAGAACATCACTGTAATCCACACAAGACACTGCCACCTTCAATTGTTTTAACATCGAAACCCTCTTGACTGTAATCAATCTCAGAACAATGAGTGAAAAAATGAAATAATTAATGGGAAGGTGATGGGATTTTTAATTAGCGGAAAATGAAATAATGGAAGAGAATAAGAACGATTATTGTTCATGAAATTAATTAAGTGATCCATAAAAAATTCTGCAAAAAGACATGCATCAACCAACAATCATTGCGACCAAATAACAATTACTTTGTATTTAACTAGTTCATTGTTCATAATCAAATATCCAATACAGTTCCATCACAAGACAATACACATTTCACGCAATCTGTAAAGAGGATTTTGTTCCTTTCCTTGCATCTTATACCAATTTCCAAACAATAACCATTCCACTCTATTAACCATCAAAATCAACCATTGCCCATACATCACTTCAATCAACAATATACTCAAATTCATGTTTCCAAATTAACAATGAAGTCATAGTATTACTGCAATCGACTTTGTCATTTTAAATGCAATGATATTCATTAAACATATATAGGCAGTAACCAAATAATCAAGATCAAATTGCCAACCCGAATTGACAATTAAACAAACAACAACCACCATTCCAACACAAGCTATGCACCGAATAATTCAATCATGCAAGTGTAACTCCATCACTTTGCAAGCCCAAATTTAATGTGACTCTAAAAAGTTGGGCCACCCATCCAACACGATGAGGTATCAACAACAAGACTATCTCAACAAATGATCAGGCTGCAACAAAACATGCTTAAAACCTTGTGGGTATCCCTGAGTGTGAAACCCAAGACATCCATGTTATACATAGTGCGCAACCAACAAAACACCACGATGCAACATTTCCACTTAAAAACAAACACATAGTCATGGAAATAACTCAACCCATCGTGTTGAGCCATCGATTTAATACAATATTTCTTCGATTTAGTCACATTGTAATAGACTATACTGTGTACACTTGGCTCATACAATCATACAATCATAGGCATGCAGTGGATTTCGTTCATACAGTCTTCCTGGTTGCAATAACCAATCGGCCCCAAAAGAAACTAACAGTTATCATCACAAAAAAACCACATGCACAACACAATATGCATGAGCAACATCAAGCATTTGCAACCAATGCCAGCTAATCATCCAAACAATCCTTAGCACCAAAATACCAGTGACTGTGTATAAACCAACCAACTCACCACTGTCATGAAAATCAATTGACCTTAACAAGTTGTGGTAACCACGCATACCCAGGCATCAATTAGAATCGGGCAACGACCGTCTCAATTAACAATACTGAGTTATTAACCAAAATGAGAGTGATTGTGTGTATTGAATTATGCAATTAACAATGCAGGGTTTACCATTGTTAAAACAGTGGCAGTAACTAGATGTCAAACCAACACGACAGTCATATGACCAACTGGGCGAGTGCGTATTCAAATTAATCAACAATACATTCAATCCACAATAACCCATAGTAAACTTGACAAGCCCGATAGTCTTCTCCATAACACTTCAGACTGGAGGCTAAGGGTTTGTTTTGTAGCCAACATAAGGAGAACATAGCCAATTCCTTAACGGTGAAAACTCTGTGGCCAATGGTGCATACACAGAGAGAACCATGTCTCATTCATGGACATGCAACCAATCCATGGCAGGGGGGCATAACAGAATGCGAGGCTCTCATTTGGACTGGAAATGTTATTTAACACATGTAGGGTATAACCCTTGTGCTCTTCAATCAAATAACCACATCACAGAGGTGAAGAAAAGGTCGAGTATGAATAGGAAAACCCATTTCGTGACCCTTGGTGGTGAAATCAACCAATGCCCAAGTGAACAAACCACAATGGCGCAGAATGTCTCCAACCATTAAACCCATAAAATCAAGAGTCTTGACATAGCTGTGAATGCGTGAGGACATCCAGCCGACCCAAAACCAACAAAACCCTCCCTCTAAAACTAGCAAGGATAACAGAGAGCTAGCACCTAGGGTGACCAATAACTTCTATGGACAATGTTATTACAGAAAAACCATCAATGCTTCATTCCAAGAACACATTTTTACATAGTTTCAATACTTAGGAAAACACAGACCAATACACTTGAGCCAATAATCATTTCATAACCAGAGAAGAGTCACAAATGGCCAAAAAAAGACATACCTGTAATCGAATTCCTTAAAACGAGGGTTGGCCAAGCGGTTCCTCTCTGATAAGAAATTAGAGCATAACCACAACAAAAATATTGATCAATAGCCCGACTAGGTTGGCGGCTAACGAGAGGAGTAAAGGTAACGTGTAGTAAATGCACATCGCGTCCCCCCACATTTCATTAATTCAACAATACATGCCAACAAATTCTTCATTAACACCATTAATCAAACCATGTATCGAAACCATCACCACATTAAAAGCCAATAGAACGACCACCATATTCCATTTCACATCATATAACTCAAACAAAATCATATAACCATTAACATCCATTACCTTGTCAAATGAGCCACCAACATCTCATTTATCCAAAGATACCATATGTATATCGACCACATAACTCAATTAAATTGCATGGCCATTAGATTTCTAGCTATGATTTACCATAACCATTCAATATTTCATGCATATAGTATAGTATATAGGATAGTTTAAATTCTTCGCCTTTGCAGTTGTTGCATTGTTCCCTATTTCCTCCCAATTGTTTGTATGTAGTTGTTGAAGAGAAATACCCCTGCGGACAAGTGGATTCTCTCAAGATCCCTAGAATCCTAAGACCAAGACAAAAAGTGCTTAACATGGACACTGACTTCCTTTTAGATCTAATCAAGCTAATGAATGAAAGATAAAGAGGAAGGTATGTACCTTATGAACGACGTTTGTCCTTGCAAAGTCCAGGCTGAGCTTTGATCTTGAGCTCCTTGATAGGTCCTGCAAAACAAACAAAGGTACAAAAGACTTCCTACTCTACTGATATTAGCTCAAACATAGATCCATCTACTGTAGACAAACTTATATGGAACAAGTACAAGTTTGAAAGAAACAGGCCAAACATTGATTGTATTAATGAGAACAAAGTGTTACTTACAGCCATGGATGTAGTGCAACATCTTCACCAAGCTCTCCTTTTCCATACCCTTGCTCAAATAACCCACATACAATATGTTGATGCTTCAAATGACATCTCCCTCATGAGATCATAAGTTAGATTCTATTGCAATGTCTCTCTTCCTATACTGTATGTTGCCTATGAGATCATAGGTTTCATACCTCCAATCGTTTCCTCCTCTTTCACCATGAGAAGGCCTCTTTATATAAGCTTTGAAAGACCCAACCACTTGAGAGATCTTTGGGATAAGTTGAGGATTTCTCTCCTTCAGTTGAGGATCTTCCCTAAGATCATGCCTTGAGATCATATTCGAATCCAACTACCTTCAGATATTGAGGGGATATTTCCCTCATTCTTCTCAACAAACCAATTTTCACCTAGAAAAGATAGCGCTCTCCCAAAAGGGGCACCAAAGCATTATAACGCTCCTCCAAAGAAGGTCAGGGAGCACCAGCACTCCCTGTCAGTGTATAGGGGAGCGCTCCTCTCCAAAAAAGTACTTTGAGTGGATTTTCCAATGGAAAAAGGTTTATAAACTTTGTTTACCCATTCCTCTTCTTCCAAATTAGTTGTTTGAGGTGTTTCAAGTGTCCCTCCGATGTCGTTACAGGCACGACATAGACAGTATGAAAGTATGCTTTTTCTGACACTTGCGACACTTGTGACCAAAATACGACACTTGTAATATTGATAACGATGACACTAGGCCATTGTCGTAATGAGTAATTTTGATGTGTAACAGTAGTATAATGAAATTGTAGAGTTAGATCCCGTTTTACTTTGCATTTGTTATAGTAATTCTACCTTTCTTCAAACTGCCTTTTATGTGTTTTCACTAACATGTTTGTTGTGAAGGTGCGATAAGAACACGTGGAAATGATATCAATGAATATCATAGGCCGTAATAACATAAGGAACCAACATTTCATCAACTCAATCCATATCCAATAACAAAATATCTCATCAACCATGTAAGCCCTGTCACACATCACCGCAACATAAAAAATGAACAGATCTGATCTTCAATAGTTCAAGGGGGTCCCACCTACTAGTATTATTTAGATTTTATAATAATAGGCTTTGGCAACACTTTGCAGGCAAAACTTCGTTGACAATTTTAATCATCAACACTAACCATGATAGGGTTAGGGTTTTTGATAAAGGATGAAACAACTATAAGCCTGTAAAATAGTATAAATAAGAACCTAGGAGGTCTAGGTTAGGGGTTCAATGATTGTGAGTTTGTTGTTCGAAAGGGTTCGAGGAATTGTTAATGGTTACTATGATTTTAATAAGGTGGTAGAAGAGTCAAGAAAGCTATATTTTAAGGGTTAGGTCACAGGCTGAGGAGCCTAGTGTGATCTAGTTCGCCTCACAGAGGTTCCTGAACCTCCTCATGATTGGATGATTGAAGATGTAATGCGCACAATGCTAGATTTTGCAGCAGACCAAATAAAAGAGTAGATAATCCAAATCTTTAGGGACGTAGCCCAGGAGGGGGTGAACCATGGTAAAACATGTTTTATATGTGATGTTTATTGAATGCTTACTTCATGTTAATGGTTATCTTATGAATGAATGATTAACTAGATGTATTATAATGCATGCATGAGCCTAGAGATGAATGAATCCTAGAAATAATGAATGGATAGCCAGATTAATGCATGAAGAAGATAAAATATACTCCCATATCCCCACTCACTCCTAGACTACAAGAACTCGAGCATTGCAGTCACCCATAAAGCTATCTTGGGTGAGACTTCGCGGTGCACTCTATGCGTAGCGTTTCCTTCTGTTTTACCAGGAGGGTTGTTAGTTTTAGATGGTTTTGTTGGAAACCTGTTGAGATCTGAACCTAGGTCAGCCCAAGAAGTGAAATAAAGATATAAGCCAACAAATGGCTCCGTTGCTGGATGGAACTGCATAGGATTGAGTGGACGGGATCCGTGGAAGAAACACATAGAGAATGGAAGTATAGAAGAGAATGTTCAGGCCCTGGAATCCAATGAAGGAAGAGATTGAAATATGGTTGAAAACAAAAGGAACTTGAGTTTGCATAGAAGGATAACAAAAATCCTAAGTTAACACCGCGCAAATATCTTGACAAATACGTGTTTAGTGACTTGCATGAGGTATTTTTCTGTGATTTCCCGCATTTGTTGCAAGAGTGGATATTGACGTTAAAAGACAACCACCCTGCAAATCGAATCAGACAATTGGAGTGGAATCCTATTGGAGATCCCACAGTTACAACAAGTAATAACAAATTTACACGCATAATAGATTTCTAGTTAGATAGTATTGTTGCAGGGTTTATCACTGAATTTGCAGTAGATACCGTGAAGTATTACATCGTAGCAGACTAGGATTTTCTAAAAGGACTCAGAGGCAGGTATATCATATCGTTGTAAACTTCAATCAAAATTTTATTGTATAACAACGATGTGATGACCATGGAATCAGACAATTAAACTTCCCTGTGTGCATCGAGGAATGGAGGAAGCACTGATAAGAGGTGGAGAAATGGAGGAAGAGATGGATAATGGAAATAAGAATGAGGCCATGGACCCAAACATGATGGAGGAAGATGAGATAATGAAAATAATGGAAAAAGCTGGAAAGACGTGCAGTGGGGCATGTTGATATTATGGTAGCTGTGGGAGGTATTTACCTCCATGTGTAAACCTGGCGATGATAGAATACTCTGGGAAGCAAGAAGAAACCCTAATGAGTTTTCTAATAACCCTAGAAGACTTGTCGACTCAAGAAGATAATTTATATTAGGTTATTAGCCTCCAAGAGAAGAAGTCGGCCAGAAATATAATTTATATTGAACAAACAGATACCCAGAATAAGAAGTCGGCCCAGGTAGTTAGCCAGAATTAGTATAAATACAGGAGGTCAATTCTCATTCTGGCAGGCAGTCTCAGTATTGCGGAGCAACACTTGTGTGCACTGCAGTTGCCCAATTTCTGTGCAGTTTTGGAGGAGAGTTGTCGTTGCAGCTACTGCAACTAGCAGTTATGCTTGGATTATCTCTTGGCTAGGGTTTGGACTATCTGATAAGCTCTTATTGGTGCATTATCCTTGGGGAAAGGTGCACTACCCTTTGTTTGGCTATCTAGGCTAGGGTTTGCTTCTGGAGTGATTCTCTGTCAAGGTTAAGGTGCTCGGAGGGTGGCTTCAACCTATGGTTGGGTGACAAGGGTATTGTCAATGGTAAAATGAGCACATCCCATTATATTCTAATAGGTTATGGGCCCACACGTCCTTCATTTAGTCTAACCACTGGAAGGAAACATAGTCGTAAGGATATTGAGCTCGTTGAAGAACTGCCGCTAGGGTTTCTAGCAGGAGTAGTCACCATAGCACTGACGCTAGGGTTACTAGTAGGCGCAGTTGCAGAAACCCTAATCCTCTTATTGAGGCACCTTAAATGAAGGGATTGACCTAATCTTTGGATATATTAGTGTGCCCTAGACTAGCGCATCTCCTGGTACTCTCTGAAAGCCAAGACGTGAAGTTTGAGATTTTGGTCAAATCTAGGGTTGACCAAGTCAAAGCAGCCATGACTTACTCTATGAAGTCAGAGAACAAGTTAGATGGAGCTTCTAACTTCAGAGGGTGGAAGACAAGGATTGACCTCATCCTTGCCAAGAATAAAGTGATGGATATCGTGAAAGGAAAGATCATGAAACCAGAGTTTGAAGAAGGGAAAGAGAAGGAACCACAGAATGTTGCAATTATGGAGAAGTTCAAAGACGATGACATCAATGTCATGAGTATCACAGTGGAATCTATAAAAGAGAACTTGATACCCTACATCTCCCATTTTGACTCATCGAAGAAGATGTACGATGCCCTAACAAATCTCTTCTCGGTCAGAAACATTGGACAAGTTATGAGTCTGAAGAATGAGCTCCGTGACATGAAGATGAATGATGAGGACAACATAACATCATACTTTGTGAGGATCTCCCAGTTAAGAGATCAACTACAAGCTATTGAAGAGATCATTTCAGAGAAGGAATTGGTAAATATAGTACTCAATGGTCTTCCCAAGACGTGGGATGCATTTTCCGCAAGAATGAACACAAGAAAGGAGTATCCTACATTTGAAGAACTTTGGACTTGCTGTGCTCAAGAAGAATCTAGGATTAGTGCAAAAGAGAAACCCCAAAAGAAGTATGATGATCAGGGCTTCACAACAAGATTCAAGAATTTCAGGAACAAAAGGAAGTTTGGCTCAAGGAGGAATCCAAATCAGGAGAAAGACATTTCAGAAATACAATGCTTCAATTTTTGAAAGTATGGTCACTACAAGAATCATTGTTCCGAGCTAAAGAAAAGGAAGGAGAAACATGAAGCATCAATTGTCGAGGAAAAAAAACCTACAAAGAAGACTAAGCAGGATGAAAGAGACTTCTTCTTCTAAAGATAACAATACTCTTATTATTTCTTGTACATATCTTGTTTGCATCGTCTCTGTACATATCTTGTATATCTATCTCTTGGAAGATAATGTATTCCAAGAAGAACTATACCTATGGAAGAAAAACAAGATAAGGATTGATATCATTATATAATACACATGAAAGGATGAAATACACTGAATCAATCATGAAGGGACTTAGAAGAATCAAAGACAAAAAGAAGCTAGCAATCAAGAGGAAATTGGAGAAAGACTCATGAAGTTTTGTAGAAGACAACAAGACAAAATCATGGACTTTGTTAGACAGAGACAGCCAATTATATATTGTAGAAGACAATAAGGATGTAGATAGAAGCGTGGACTCTGTTAGACGAAGGGATCCGATTATATGTAATTATACATGAAGCAAGGATTAGGAGGGAGCTAATCCTATGATCCATTGAAGATGATGAAATATATATTCATGGTAGCAGCCATGAAAGACAGTACATGTTCAACTCAACCGCAAAAGAAGACTTCGAAGAAGAAGCCTTAAAATATCCTTGGTTGTCCATTCACATCCGTGATCCTATAATGAAAGGAAGAAGTGGAATCTCTAGGGCATGGAATCTATAAGAAAATCCATGGACCCAAGAGCTAAAGGAAAAACATGAGGAAGAGCATCAAGATTCCAAGAAGCAAGAGAAGCCAGAACAACCAGTCATTATATGACAAGATTACCAGCCTGACATGAACTCACTAAAAGCAATCAAGCAGAGGAACTGGAAATTGTGATGAAGAATAGTATATGGAAGACTTATGAATGAAATAATTTAAAGATCCAGAACTAGAGATTCTCCCAGATGTAGGGAGAAGACTATGATGATTACTCGTTTCGGTAAACCAAACATATCTTTACATGAATCAATATTCATGAGTTGGAGTTCTACATCAGATAAATGCAAAGAATGTTCTCCAGAGAAAATGAGCAAAGAGCATATGAAGAGCAATCTCAAGACTTTGAGGCATACCAGAAAGAGACGCTTGTATGCAGATGGAAGAAAATAACTTGGTGGAGAACCTCCAGTGCACAACATAAGCGCAGTGAAGATTTCCTATAACAAAGATATTGTATCAAGATGATTACTTAGTAGATCAAATCTCATGATGACAGAAGAATTGCCACATGGATATGTTCCAGTTTTCCAACAATGATATACTCTATTGATCAGAGCTACATGAAGCCTTCAAGAGAAAACCAGTGTTCTAGACCGAAGTACATTTGAAATCAAGCATTAAATTATCTGTGATGAAGTCTAGAAAGGAGAAAGTGGTTCTCCAATAAATATCTCCACAGATGAGCAAATAAGAAGACATTTTGATAAGTTTCTATCCAAGATGAAAGAGTTTACGTACTCAAGTTGGAGCTCGTGGAGATGACTCTCTTATTGAAAAAGGAAAATATGAATCCCAGGTTGGGAGGGAGCACTGATATGTATTGATTTATGGATAGACATTTTTCAGTTCGAAAAATGGTCTAGGATGAGCAGTTCCCTTTCTAGTTTGGAAAGTGGATTGATATTTCTGACGGACAACGATTTCCCATTGTGGTTAACATGGGAGATGGTCCAGATTGCTGATGTCTCATAGACAACGAATTCCCATTATGGTTAACATGGGGAGTGGTCTAGGATAGTCTCTCTTCTTGAGGGTTACTGAAGAAGACTGGCCTGCCTCGCCGGACAACGATTTCTCATTGTGGTAAACATGAGGAATGGTTTGTTTTGGAGGTTGATATAGGACAGTCTTTTCTTCTTATGGTTAACAAAGGAAATGGTCTGGATAGTAATTCCTTAGGGTTTATACATTCTCTCCAGGGTGCACTTTGATTAGTGTAGAAGGAATGGCCTAGGGTGGGGAATGGTCCAGGCTCAACAATCAGGGACAGACATTTCTTAGGGTTTATACATTCTCTCCAGGGTGCACTTTGATTAGTGTAGGAAGAATGGCCCAGGGTGGGGAATGGTACAGGTTCAGAAGACAGGACAATTATTCTTCCTTGCTTGAGAAGAATAGTTCAGATATCTCATTATTCTACTCTGAGGGTAGATATTTTTTCAGATCTCACAGATGTGAGTGAAAGATTGGCCTAAATGATTCAATTTATATCATAACATTGTTTCTATGCAGGTTGATATCATATGATTGTTATGAATACTATATGATAGTAGATGTATACTACTGTGGTGGATGTGTTCCACCGTTCGTGACTATACGTTGCTGATCAAGTACTTGTGTGTTACTTGGTGTGGTAGTGTACCACTAGATTGTAGTTATGTACTACTATGGATATACATAGTTGTGTTCTATTTTGTTTCGATTGCCTTGAAGACTATCAACAATATTGGAAAATATTATTAGTTAGATGGATAATCAAAGGAAAGATATTTCCCAGACGGAAAATGGTCAGAGCATTTACTCTTCTAGATTAGAAGAATGACTCTTGTATCACTTTGTGGAGTGAGCATCATGTTTGATTACTCAGATTGAGTATGGTTTCGAGAGATGATGTAGTTGATGACACTGATGATGATGATGGTGCTGATGATCTAGTCATGATCTAGTCTATAGAACTATGTTGATGCTACTAGGTGAATGGTATGTTTTTGTGCTCAAGACCATTACCTGTAATACCTTCCTAGCTAGGAGGGAGTGTTGATATTATGGTAGCTGCGGGAGGTTTGGACTATCTGATCAGCTCTTATTGGTGCACTATCCTTGGGGAAAGGTGCACTACCCTTTGTTTGGCTATCTAGCCTAGGGTTTGCTTCTGGAGTGATTCTCTGTCAAGGTTAAGGTGCTCGAAGGGTGGCTTTGGCCTATGGTTGGGTGACAAGGGTATTGTCAATGGTAAAATGAGCACATCCCATTGTATTCTAACAGGTTATGGTCCCACACGTCCTTCATTCAGTCTAACCACTGGAAGGAAACATAGTCGTAAGGATATTGAGCTCATTGAAGAATTTCCACTAGGGTTTCTAGCAGGAGCAGTCGCCATAACACTGTCGCTAGGGTTACTAGTAGGTGCAGTTGTAGAAACCCTAAGCCTCTTGTTGAGGCACCTTAAATGAAGGATTGACCTAATCTCTGAATAGATTAGTGCACCCTAGCCTAGCGCATCTCCTGGTACTCTCTGAAAGCCAAGACGAGAAGTTTGAGCTTTTGGTCAAATATAGGGTTGACCAAGTCAAAGTAGCCATGACTTACTCTATGAAGTCAGAGAACAAGTTATATGGATCTTCTAACTTCAGAGCGTGGAAGACAAGGATTGACCTCATCCTTGCCAAGAATAAAGTGATGGATATCGTGGTTAACATGGGAAATGTTCCAGATTGCTGATGTATCATAGACAATGACTTCCCATTGTGGTTAACATGGGGAGTGGTCTAGGGTAGTCTCTCTTCTTGAGGGTTACTCAAGAAGACTTGCTCGCCTCGCTGGACAATGATTTATCATTGTGGTTAACATGAGGAATGGTCTGTTTTGGAGGTTGATACAGGATAGTATTTTCTTCTTGTGGTTAACAGAGGAAATGGTCTGAGTAGTCATTCCTTAGGGTTTATACATTCTCTCGAGGGTGCACTTTTATTAGTGTAGAAGGAATGGCCCAGGGTGGGGAATGGTCCAGGCTCAGCAATCAGGGATAGAAATTCCTTAGGGTTTATACATTCTCTCCAGGGTGCACTTTGATTAGTGTAGGAAAAATGGCCTAGGGTGGGGAATGCTCCAGGTTCAGAAGATAGGACATTTATTCTTCCTTGCTTGAGAAGAATAGTCCAGATATCTCATTGTTGACTTTATTAACTTTGATTGGTGAAACAAATACTTTTGACTCCAGAGATGGACCTTCCACCTCTCTTTCTCCTTCAATTTATATAAAAAGAACATTGGGACATAAGGCCATTCCTCTTGTGGTGTCATTCTCCACTGTGTTATGCACTTCTCTAAGTGTTCAACTAGTGTTCCCTATCCATCATACCTCTACATTTTATTTCTACCATGTTGCACACCAAATATAATGCACAGTAATCATTTACATTGGTACAAGTCCTGAATTGTTTGTTTGTGCGCACCCCACCATCTTGTAGGTGTGGATTTGAGTGCAATATCTAGGACTAAGAGCCTCTGATTTTCTAACACTTCTTCTTCAAATTCATAAAAAATTCCTCTAAGTCATTTACCCCATGAAAACTAGGAGGTTCTCTTATCTCTATACCAACCCATCTTACTGCGCGAACTATTCTTTCGCACCTTCTTGTGGAAACTTCATGTAATCGTTGTTGCCAATTCTACAAACCTGTATCTGAGTCGGAAGGACATGATGTAATGCTTCTCCAATTGAGTACCCCATCTGCAGTTGGGTTAACATAATACTCTTCTCACGTGGTGGTTCTGTACAATTAGTTTATTTCTTCCAGATCCAAACAAGTGAGTTCTACAAACCTTTCTCCTTCTGAAGGATCTAATGGTGCAATGACTCTATATTCACCTGATTCAAACGTCATTTTCCTTCTCTTCAGGTTGATTATGGCCCAATTATCAAATTTCCAATCAAATCAAAGAAATGTTGGGTAAGGTGTTGTACCATCTACTATCTCTATTACTTCAAAATCGGCCATATTGTGCACTCCATCCAAATCTACTATCATGCCTTTATGCCTTCCAATTGGTAACACTCTGTGTTTATTTGCTAATTTCAATTGGACATGTGAATAGCCTAGTGTGGGTTCTCCCATACACTGCCATGTCTTCTTAGGTAAGACATTTACTTCAGAGCCTAAGTCCAGTATAATATCATCCATATTGAAGTCCCTGATGTTAGCATTTAGTCTGAATTCCCTACTTGTACTTCTTCTTGTATGGAGATGATTGACTGTTTTCTTCTCTAATTTCCCTTCTACCTCCATGTTACTTCTTTCTATCATATTTTGTAAGATATTAACAAAGGATGGACCCTTCAATATATTAACGCAAGATTGAATTAAATTTTTTATGTTACTTACTTGCTCTAAAGGTTATTCTTTACTGGTATGGTCCATTGAAGATGGAATTTCATACACTGGTAAGTTCTTAGTTTGTTGCGCAACTGATGTATATGCAACATTCTGCTTGAGAAACTCTTGTCTGGCCTCCTTGCATGTTTCCTTTTCTTTTTGTGCATCAAACTGCTTCTGTGGATTAGCTGAAAATTCCCTTCTACACTTCCATTCTCTATGCGTTTCTTCCACGGATCCCGTCCACTCAATCCTATGCAGTTCCAGCCGACAATGGAGCCATTTGTTGGCTTATATCTTTGTTTCACTTTTTGGGCTGACCTAGGTTCAGATTTCAACAGGTTTCCAACAAAACCCTCTAAAACTAACGACCCTCCTTGTAAACCAAAAGGAAACGTTGTGCAGAGAGTGCACCACAAAGTCTCACCTGAGATAGCTTTATGGGTGACTGCAATGCTCAAGTGCTTGCAGTCTAGGAGTGAGTGGGGATCTGGGAGTATATTTTATCTTCTTCGTGCATTACTTTGGCTATTCATTCATTATTTCTAGGATTCATTCATCTTTAGGCTCATGCATGCCTTATAATATATCTAGTTAATCATTCATTCATAAGATAACCATTAACATGAAGTAAGCATTCAATAAACATCACATATAAAACATGTTTTACCATGGTTCACCCCCTCTCGGCCTATGTCCCTAAAGATTTGGCTTCTCTACTCTTTTATTTGGTCTGCTGCAAAAGCTAGCATTGCGCGCATTACATCTTCAATCATCCAATCGTGAGGAGGTTCAGGAACCTTTGTGAGGTGGACTAGATCACACTAGGATCCTCAGCATGTGACCTAACCCTTAAAATCTAGCTTTCTTCACTCTTCTACCACCTTATTAAAATCATAGTAATCATTAACAATTCCCCGAACCCTTTCGAACAAAAAACTTACAATCACTGAACCCCTAACCTAGACCTCCTAATTTCTTATTTATACTATTTTACAGGCTTATAGTTGTTTCATCCTTTATCAAAAACCCTAACCCTATCGTGGTTAGTGTTGACGATTAAAATTGTCAACGAAGTTTTTCCCACAAAGTGTTGCTAAAGCCTATTATTATAAAAGCTAAATAGTACTAGTAGGTGGGACCCCCTTGAACTATTGAAGATCAGATATGTTCATTTTTTATGTTGTGGTGATGTGTGACAAGGCTTACATGGTTGATGAGATCTTTTGTTATTGGCTATGGATTGAGCTTATGAAATGTTGGTTCCTTATGTTATTACAGCCTATGATATTCATTGATATCATTGCCACTTGTTCTTATCGCACCTGCACAACAAACATGTTAGTGAAAACACATAAAAGGTAGTTTGAAGAAAGGTATAATTACTATAACAAATGCAAAGTAAAAGGGGATCTAACTCTGCAATTTCATTATACTACATACAAACAATTGGGAGGAAATAGGGAACAATGCAACAACTGCAAAGGTGAAGAATTTAAACTATCCTATATACTATACTATATGCATGAAAGACTTAATGGTTATGGTAAATCATAGCTAGAAATTTAATGGCCATGCGATTTAATTGAGTTATGTGGTCGATATACATATGGTATCTTTAGATAAATGGGATGTTGGTGGCTCATTTGACAAGGTAATGGACATTAATGGTTATGCAATTTTGTTTGAGTTATATGATGTGAAATGGAATATGGTGGTCGTTCTATTGGCTTTTAATGTGGTGATGGTTTCGATACATGGTTTGATTAATGGTGTTAATGAAGAATTTGTTGGCATGTACTGTTGAATTAATGAAATGTGGGTGGAGGCGACATACATTTACTGCACATCACCTTTACTCCTCCCGTTAGCCGCCACCCTAGTCGGACTATTGATCAATCTTGTTGTTGTGGTTCTGTTCTAATTTCATATCATAGAGGAACCACTTGGCCAACCCTCGTTTTAAGGAATTCGATTACAGGTATGTCTTTTTTTGGCCATTTGTGACTTTGCTCTGGTTATGAAATTATTATTGGCTTAGGTGTATTGGTCTGTGTTTTCCTAAGTATTGCAACTATGTAAAAATATGTTCTTGGAATGAAGCATTGATGGTTTTCCTGCAATAACATTTTCCATAGAAGTTTTTGGTCACCCTGGGTGCTATCTCTCTGTTATCCTTGTTGGTTTTAGAGGGAGGGTTTTGTTGGTTTTGGGTCGGCTAGCTGTCCTCACGCGTTCACAGCTATGTCAAGCCTCTCAATTTTATGGGTTTAATGGTTGGAGACATTCTACGCCACTGTGTTTTGTTTACTTGGACATTGGTTGATTTCACCACCAAGGGTCACGCAATGGGTTTTCCTATTCATACTCGGCCTTTTCTTCACCTTTGTGATGTGGTTGTTTGATTGAAGAACATGAGGGTTATACCCTGCATGCATTAAATAACATTTCTATGCCGAATGAGAGCCTCACATTCTGTTATGGCCCCCTGCCATGGATTGGTTTCCTGTGCACGAATGAGTCATGGTTCTCTCTGTGTATGCACCATTGGCCTCAAAGTTTTCACCGTTACAAGGAATTGGCTCTGTTGTCCTTATGTTGGCTACAAAACAAACCCTTAGCCTCCAGTCTGAAGTGTTATGGAGAAGACTGTTGGGCTTGTCAAGTTTACTATGGGTTATTGTGGATTGAATGTATTGTCGATTAATTTGAATACGCACTCTCCCAGTTGGTCATATGACTATCGTGTTGGTTTGACATCTAGTTACTGCCACTGTTTTAACAATGGTAAAGCCTGCATTGTTAATTGCATAATTCAATACACACAATCGCTCTCATTTTGGTTAATAAATCAATATTGTTAATTGAGATGGCCGCTGCCCGATTCAAATTGATGCCTGGGTATGCGTGGTTACCACAACTTGTTAAGGTCAATTGATTTTCACGACAATGGTGAGTTGGTTGGTTGATACACAGTCACTGGTATTTTGGTGCTAAGGATTGTTTGGATGATTAGCTAACATTGGTTACAAATGCATGATGTTTCTCATGCATACTGTGTTGTGTATGTGGTGTTTCTGTCATGATAATTGTTAGTTTCTTTTGGGGCCGATTGGTTATTGCAACTAGGAAGACTGTATGAAAGACATCCACTGCATGCCTATGATTTTCTGATTGTATGAGCCAAGTGTACATAGTATAGTCGATTACAATGTGACTAAATCGAGGAAATATTGTATTAAATCGATGTCTCAACACGACGGGTTGAGTTATTTCCGTGACTGTGTGTTTGTTTTTAAGTGGAAATGTTGCATCGTGGTGTTTTGTTGGTTGTGCACTATGTATAACATGGATGTCTTGGGTTTCAAACTCAGGGATACCCATAGGGTTTCAAGCATAGTAGGGGAGCTAGGAAAGATGAAAATACCTCTCAAACCTGAGGCAAAACCTGTCAAGAAGGGACCTTACAGACTGAATCCAGTGTATAAGCAGAAAGTGAATGCAGAAATTGACAGAATGTTGGAAGCTAGTATCATAGAACCAGTAGAGGAATTTGAATGGACCAGTCCTATGGTAGTCCAAGAAAAGAAACAAGGGGGGATATGGATTTGTGTCGATTTGAGAAAATTCAATGATGCTTGCTTACATGACCCTTTCCCTACCCCTTTACATATGAACTCTTAGAGAACATTGGAGGCCATGAAGCATATTCATTTACAGATGGATTCTTAGGTTACCATCATATCAAAATAGCTTTAGAGGACAGGTATAAGACTACTTTTGCTATAGAATGGGGATCCTACAAATATACAGTCATGCCATTTGGGTTGAAGAATGCACCAGCCATATTTTCAAGAGTAGTCATAGACGCTTTTAAGGAATCCATACATCAATTTCTAGAGGTATATCTGGATGACTGGACTGTATATAGTTTGTTTAAAGACCATGTAGAAGTGTTAAGACTCACGTTGGAAAGATGTAGGCAATGTCAGATCTCATTGAACATCAATAAATGCAACACCTTTTGGAATATTGTTGGGACATATAGTGTGTAAACAAGCTCTACTAGTGGATCCTACTAAGAATGTAGTCATTCTAAATTTACCACCACCAAAGTCAGTGCGCCAGTTAAGAGCAACACTGGGACATATAGGCTATTACATAAAGTTTATAAAGGGGTATGCGTAGATTAATACACCTATGGAAAAATTATTAAAGAAGGACACTAGATTTCAGTGGAATGAGGATTGGCAACAAGGAATGGACACCTTAAAATAAAATATGGTCACAAAACCTATCCTAGTATTCCCAAATTGGGAAAGGACATTTCATGTGCATGTAGATGCATCAACCATAACACTTGGATCAATTCTGGCACAACCATGAGTTGGGGAATTAGACCATCCTATAGCCTTTGCAAGCATAAAATTGTTAGAATCAAAGCATAATACAACACCACATAAAGAGAAGGCCCAACCATGGTATATGCACTTCAGAAGTTCAGGCACTACTTACTAGGTAAACACTTTAATATGTTCACAGACCATTATGCCCTCAAATATCTAGTCAACAAGCCAATGTTGGGAGGGAGGATCTGTAGATCACTATTGTTATTCCAAGAATTTGATTTTGAAGTGATAATCAAACCAGAGAAGTTGAATGCAACACCTGATCACCTATCAAGGGTAACTAATGGAGAAGAACCTACTAACTTGTAAGACAACTTCCTTGATGCGCAACTATTTGCAGTATAGGTAGTTGATGAATAATTTGCTAATATTATTGAATAATTAGGTACATGGATTGCACCACGAGAGTTTAGGACTATGCAGAAGAAAAATATGGTAGTCATAGCTGCAGTCTATCAACTTATTGCAGGACATTTATACAAAATGGGCGTAGATAGCATTTTGAGAAGGTGTGTATTAGAACATGAAAGGCCCAAAATTTTGGCAGAATCTCGTGAAGGTATAGATGGAGGACACTATGCAGGAAAAGCTACCGTGTTGAAGGTATTGCACACAAGATTATGGTGGCTAACAGTCCATAAAGAATCCAAGGAATATTGCCAGAAATGTGATGTTTGTAAGAGGGTTGGAAAACCCAACATAAGGGATGAGATGCCTCTAAGACCACAAGTAACTTTGTAGGTATTTGAAAAATGGAAAATAGACTTTGTTGGACCAATCAATAGACTAGAAAAATATTAGGAGCTAGATATATCATTACTGTGACTTAATACTTAACAAGATGGGCAGAAGCAACACCAGTCAAAGACCATAGCGCAGAGACAACAACACACTTCTTGTTTGAGCAAGTGATCACCAGATTTGGATGTCCAAGGATTTTGATGAGTGACCAAGGAACTCACTTTATCAAAAATACCATCAGGGCTATGATTGAGGAGTTTGAAGTCTATCATCAAAAGATTACACCATGCCATCCTCGGGCAAATAGAATGGTAGAAGCTTTCAATAATATCTTGGAAAATTATATGACAAAGATATACAATGTCAACAGGTGTTACACATTATTTTCATCATCCCTATGACCGTTAATGATGTAAACCTATTTGTTGCCTTCAGAGGGGTCAGTGGCCTGAGTTCCTGAAGAGAGAAGGGAGAAGAACTTTTCCTG
>ML808436.1:106761-128234 GCA_009831015.1 Picea engelmannii
CATGGTTGTAATCTCTCTTTCACATTTAATATGATACAGTAATATGATTCTTTCCTATAAAGCTTGTTGTGTTTTATTGTATGATTCCTTGATCACATACATAGGTTTATATTGAGTCTATGCTATTGCTATCACTTTGGTTGCATTCTTTTGCAGATTCATCATTGTATGAGTGTTGGAATAGAGCTAGGATGGCGATGGCGAGAGAAAGCGACATTTAAATGGTATGTCACCCATCCCTCTTTAGTTAGTAAATTCAATATTTAAAACTTAAGGAAAGCGTCATGTTCTGGTGTGTTTTGTTCTAGATCTAGGTGGATCTAGGGAGATTAGTTAGTGTCCGCACCTACCAATTTGTCTGATAACAACAGGGATAATTGGGATTTGAAAATACCAGTAGTACTATGGGCATATAGGACCACATGTAAGAAGTTGACAGGATAGACACCATTCAGATTGGTGTATGGGCAGGAAGAAATAGTGCCATTATAATTTATGGTACCCATTCTGCGCGTAGCATAAATTACCAACATGACAAAAAGAGGCGCAGTAAAGGAAAGGTTAAGTCAACTAATGGAAATGGAAGAGGAAAATATGTTGATATTATGGTAGTTGCGGGAGGTATTCACCTCCATGTGTAAACCTGATGAAAATAGAATACTCCGGGAAGCAAGAAGAAACCCTAATAAGTTGGATAATAACCCTAGAAGACATGTCAGCTCAAGAAGATAACTTGTATTAGGTTATTAGCCTCCAAGAGAAGAAGTCGGCCAGAAGAAATAATATATACTAAACAAACAGATACCCAGAATGAGAAGTCGGCCCAAGAAGTTAGCCAGAATTACTATAAATACAAGAGGCCAGTCTTCATTTTGGCAGGTAGTCTCATAATTGCAGAGCAACACTTGTGCGCACTGCAGTGTCCAGTTTTGTGCTCAAGTTTGGAGGAAGGTTGCCATAGCAGTTGATGCAGCTAGCAGATCATGTTTGGCTTGGACTATATCCTGGTTAGGGTTTGGACTATCTGATCAACTCTTGTTGGTGTGCTATCCTTGGGGAAAGGAGCACTACCCTTTGTTTGGCTATCTAGCCTAGGGTTTTCTTCTGGAGTGATTCTCTGTCAAGGTTAAGGTGCTCGGAGGGTGGCTTCGGGCTATGGTTGGGTGACAATAGCGATATTGTCGATGGTAAAAAAAGCACATCCATTATACTCTAACAAGTTATGGGCCTACACCACCTTCATTTAGTATAACCGCTGGAAGGAAGCATAGCCATAAGGATATGAAGCTCATTGAAGAAATGTCGCTAGGGTTTCTAGCAGGAGAAATCACCAAAGCGCTGTCGCTAAGGTTACTAGCAGGTGCAGTTGCAGAAACCCTAATCCTCTGGTTGAGTCACTTTAAGTGAATGGATTGACCTAATTTTTGGAGAGATCAGTGCACCCTAGCCTAGCGCATCTCCTGGTACTCTCAGCAAGCCAAGACGTCAAGTTTGATTTTTTGGTCAAATCTAGGGTTGACCAAGTCTAAGTAGCCATGACTTACTCTATGAAGTGAGAAAACAAGTTAGATGGAGCTTCTAAATTTAGAGCGTGGAAGACAAAGATTGACCTCATCCTTGCTAAGAATAAAGTGTTGGATATCGTGAAAGGAAAGATCATGGAACCAGTGTTTGAAGAAGGAAAAGAGAAGGAACCATAGAACGTTGTAGTTATGGAGAAGTTCAAAGACAATGACATCAATGCCATGAGTATCATAGTGGACTCTATAAAAGATCACTTGATACCCTACATCTCTCATCTTGACTCATCAAAGAAGATGTACGATGCCCTAACAAACCTCTTCTTAGTTAGAAACATTGGACAAGTCATGAGTGTGAAGAATGAGCTCCGTGACATGAAGATGAATGATGATGACATCATAACATCATACTTTGTGAGAATCTCTCAGTTAAGAGATAAAATACAAGCCATTGAAGAGATCATTTCAGAGAATGAATTGGTAAACATAGTACTCAATGGTCTTCCCAAGACATGGGATGCATTTGCCGCAAGCATGAACACAAGGAAGGAGTATCCTACATTTGTATAACTTTGGACTTGCTGTGCTCAAGAAGAATCCAGGATCGGTGCAAAAGAGAAACCCCAAAAGAAGTATGATGATCAAGCCTTCACAACAAGATTCAAGAATTTCAGGAACAAAAGGAATCTTGGTTCAAGGAGGAAGCCAAATCAAGAGAAATATATTTCATAAATACAATGCTTCAACTGTCAAAAGTATGGTCACTACAAGAATCATTCTCCCGATCTATAGAAAAGGAAGGGGACACGGGAAGCATCAGTTTCCGAAGAAAAGGAACCTACAAAGAAGACTAAGCAGGATAAAAGAGACTTCTTCTTTTGAAGGTAACAATACTCTTCTTATTTCTTGTACATATCTTGTTTGCATAATCTCTGTACATATCTTCTATATCTATCTCTTAGAAGATAATATGTTCCAAGAAGAACTATACCTATGGAAGAACAACAAGATAAGGATTGCTATCATTATACAAGTCAGATAATACACATGAAAGGATGAAAAACATCAAACAAATCATGTGGAAGCTATTACAAGATAAGCCTAAATCAGAATCAATCCTGAAGAGACTTAGAAGAAGCAAAGACAGAAAGAAATCAACAATCAAAAGGAAATTGGAGAAAGACTTATAACACTTTGCAGAAGTGAATAAGGATACAGACGGAAGCATGGACTCTCCTAGATGGAGGGAGCCGATTATATATCACCAAAAATAAGAGCATGAATTCATACATGAAGCAATGATTAGGAGGGAGCTAATCCTATGATCCATTGAAGATGATGAAGTATATATCCATGGTAGCAAACATGAAAAGCAGTACGTGTTCAGTTCGACCATAGAAGAAGACTTCTTCAAAGAGAAGCCTTAAAGTATCCCTGGTTATCCATCCACATCCATGATCCTATGATGAAAGGAAGAAGTTGGAATCTTCAGATCATGGAATCTATAGAAAACTCCATGGACCCAAGAGCTAAAGAGAAACATAAGGAAGAACATGAAGATTCCAAGAAAGAAAGAAGAGCCATAACAACCAGTCATTGTATCGAGAATCACAAGATTACCAGCCTGATATGAACTCACTAAAAGAAATCAAGCAGAGGAACTAAAAATTGCGATGAAGAACAATGTGTTAGAAAAACAGGACCATGGAGCAATAAAATAAAGCAAATGCGGAAACAAAACATAGAAGATACACAATACAAGAGAGACACAAATTTACGTGGTTCACACAATAAAAGTATAAAAAACATCATATTTTTTTTGAATGAAATAAACCCAAGTTTTCTAGTTGCATCATCAATAAAAGTAACATAATAACGAGAGCCACCAAGAGATGATAACTGAGCTGGTTCCCATACATATGTATGCACAAGCTCTAACCTTTCATTCTTCTTTTCTTTTCCGACTCTGAGAAATCTAACTCTCTTTTGTTTTCCATAAACACAATGCTCACAAAAGTCCAAATCAATTTGTTTAAGATCTGGAAACAAATTTCTTTTGTGAAGTATCTGCATACCCTTCTCACTCATGTGTCCCAGCCTATGATGCCACAGTGTTGTATCCACTCCTGTAGAAGCTAAAGATATAGAAGAGTCAGTATTACCAGTGCATAAATACAATGTACCTACCTTCTCTCCTTTTGCTATCACCAACGATCCTGTGATGACCTTCCATGTCTTATCTGTAAATATGGATACACAACCTTCACTTGCCTAATTCCCTGTTGAAATTAGATTTTTCCTTAAATCTGGAACATGTCTTACCTCTTTCAACAACCATTAGTTTCCATTGTGTTTCTTTATTTTTACCTTTCCCATTCCAACAATTTTGCATGGTGCAACATCACCCAAATGAACCTGTCCAAAATCACCTTGAACATAATCTAGAAAATGTTTCCTATGGGGTGTGGCATGAAATGAAGCCCTCGAATCTACTACCCAAGACTCATAAATATTATCTACAGAAAGAATCAAAGCATCTTGTAACACATCACCTATTACATTTTCTTCCTGATTTCTCTCCTGTTGTCCATCTCTTTGTTTCTTAGGAGCTCTGCAGTCTTTCTTTAGATGTCCTTTCTTCCCACAATTCCAAGACTCTATCTTTCCAAGTCTGGATTTCGATCTGCCCTTCCTAGAATTCCCACGGTTCCCTGAGCCCTTTCCTCTATCCTTTTGTCTTCCCCTGTTCTCCATGTTCAACGCATTACCTGATGTCTCACCTATGCTTTTCCATTGCATTTCCTCACTAAGGATAACACCAACAACATCATCAAATTTTAAAGTATTTGAACTGGAGACAGAGTTACTTATAGCCATGACCAAGCCGTTCCAACTTTCTGGCAATGAGCACAAGATTAGAAGAGCTCTAACCTCATCATCAAAGTCCAATTTTACGGAACTTAGTTGATTAGTAACTGTATTAAATTCATTTAAATGATCTGCAATAGACCCACCTTCTAACATCTTCATATTAAATAATCTCTTCATTAGAAATACCTTATTAGACACTGAGGGTTTTTCATACAGTTTATCCAACGCGTCCATCAGATCCTTCATTGTATTTTCTTTCGAAATATTGAAATCCACCAACACTGCCAAGCTCAGTCGTATCGTTCCTAGAGCCTTTCTGTCAAGAATCTCCCATTCTTCGTCCTTCATGGCCATCGACTTCTTTGCTACTCCGCTCAATGGTAGGAATATATCCTTCTGATATAAATAATCTTCCATCTGCATCTTCCATAACTGGTAGTTTTGGTCGTTAAATTTATCGACCCTAAACTTTCCATCTTCCGATATTGCTCCCACTCGAACCAGGAACCCTCTTTTCCTACAAGTTACCTTTCGCTCTGATACCAATTGTTAGAAAAACAGGACCGCAGAGCAATAAAATAAAACAAATGTTGAAACAAAAAACAGAAGATACACAATACAAGAGAGACACAGATTTACGTGGTTCACCCAATGTGGGCTACGTCCACCAGAGAAATTGTGAGGTCCTTCCTTTATTATTATCCAACAAATGAAGGGATACAACCTACAACAAAACCTGTTGTAAATTCCTCTTCTTTCTCTCATAGTCTCTACTCTCAAAACACAATACTCACCATAATACATAGCCGCAATACATTTCCCTCAGGAAAAGAGGGTTGCCTTCTAGGGAAAAAAACCCTAACATAATTTCTACCATTAGATCTGCGACCTTATAATGAACGGCCCAAATTTACAATGAAATTACAATATACTTTTACAAGCCAATTTTTCCTTCGGGGGCTTCACCCCCGAACCCTCTGGACCCCGCAGAGGGGGTACACCCCCTCTGCACTCCCCCACATGGAAGAGTGTACATACTTTTGGGGTGTAAAGTCTTCATGGGGTATAAACACGACTGAAAAACACAAGACCTCTGAGTCAGGAAGATAATCAGGCTCCACAACCAACACAATGTATGAAAGACTTATGAATGTAAGAATTGCGAGATCCAGAACTAGAGGTTCTCCCAGATGGAGGCAGAAGAATATGATGATTGCTTGTAAACCAGACATACCTCTACATGAGCCATTATATCATCCACAATTGACATCGGATGAATGCAAAAGATGTTCTCTAGAGAAATTGAACAAAGAGTGTATGAAGACAAACCTCAAGACTTTGAAGCATACTAGAAAGAGACCCTTGTATGTAGATGAAAGAAGATAAATTGGTGGAGAACCTCCAATGCAGAACAAAAGTGTGGTGAAGATTTTCTATAAAAAGAGATATTTTATCAGAATGATTACTCAGAAGATCAGGATGATGGATTGCCAATCCATGACAAAGATCTCATGATGACAGAAGAAGTGCCACGTGGACATGTTCCAGTTTTCCAAAAATGATATACTTTACTGATCATATCTACATGAACCCTTCAGAGAAAACCAGTGTTCCAGATGGAAGTACATTTGAAATAAAGCATTACATTATCCGTGATGAAGTCTAGAAAGGAGAAAGTGGTTCTCTAATACATATCTCCACAGATGAGCAGATAAGCAAAAATTTTGGTAAAGCTTATGTCCAAGATGAAAGAGTTTGCATACTCAAGTTGGAGCTCGTGGAGATGACTTCCTTATTGAAAAAGGAAGAGATGATTCCTAGGTTGGGAGGGAGAACTGATGTATTATTGATTGATGGACAATCATTTTTCAGTTCGAAAAATGGTCCAGGATGAGTAGATTCTTTCCAGTTCAGAAAGTGGATTCAGATTTCTGATGGACAGACATTTTCCAGTTCAGAAAATGGTCTAGATTTTTGATGTACCATAGACAGTGACTTCCCATTGTGCTTAACATGGGAAGTGGTCTAGAGATATCTCTCTTCTTGAGGGTTACTTAAGAAGACTAGCTCACCTCACCAGACAACAATTTCCCATTGTGGTTAACATGGGGAATGGTTCGTTTTGGAGGTTGGTGCAGGGCAGTCATTTCCTTTGGAAATAGTCTGGACAGTCATTCCTTAGGGCGAATTCATTCTCTCCAAGTTGCACTTTGTTTAGTGTCAGAAGAATGGCCCAGGGTGTGGAATGGTACAGGTTCAACAATCAGGGACAAACATTCCTTAGGGAAGACTCATTCTCTCCAGGTTACACTTTTTTAAGTGTCGAAGTAATGGCCCAGGGTGGGGAATGGTCCAGGTTCAGAAATTAGGACAGTCATTTTTCCTTGCTTGAAAATAATAGTCCAGATAGCTCATCATTGATGTCTTACCTTTTTTAGGGTAGATACTCTTTTGAGATATCACAGATGTGAGTGGAAGAATGGCCCAGATGATTCAGTTTATATCATAACATTGTTTCTGTGCAGGTTGATATCAGATGATTGTTATGATGACCGCATGTTTCTAAACAGTAGATGTATACTACTATGGTGGATGTGTTCCATTGTTTGATCAAGTATCTATGTGATACTTGGTGTGGTAGTATACCACTATATTGTAGTTGTGTACTACTATGGATAGACACAGTTGTGTTCGATTGAATGATATTGTTCCAATTGACTTGAAGACTATCGGCAAGTGTTGAAAGTGATTATCAGCTAGATGGATGATCAATGAACAGAGATTTCCCAGACAGAAAATGGTTCAGAACATTTATTCTTCTAAATTAGAAGAATGGTTCTTGTGTCACTCTGTGGAGAAAGCATCATGTCTAATTACTCAGATAGAGTATGGTTCTGAGATATGATGCAGCTGATGACATTGATGGTGATGATGGTGCTCATGATCTAGTCATGAGATAGTCTATACAACTATGTTGATGCTATCGGGTGAATGGTATGTTTTGTGCTCAAGACCATTACCTGTAATACCTCCCTAGCTAGGAGGGAGTGTTGATATTATGGTAGATGGGAGAGGTATTTACCTCCATGTGTAAACCTGACGAGAATAGAATACTTCGGGAAGCAAGAAGAAACCCTAATAAGTTGGCTAATAACCCTAGAAGACATGTCAGCTCAAGAAGATAACTTGTATTAGGTTATTAGCCTCCAAGAGAAGAAGTCGGCCAGAAGAAATAATATATACTGAACAGACAGATACCCAGAATGAGAAGTTGACCCAGGAAGTTAGCCAGATCTACTATAAATACATGAGGTTGGTCTTCATTTTGGCAGGCAGTCTTAGAATTGTAGAGAAACACTTGTGCGTACTGCAGTGCCTAGTTTTGTGCACAGGTTTGGAGGAGAGATGCCATTGCAACTGCTACAGCTAGAAGATCACATTTGGCTTGGACTATCTCTTGGTTAGGGTTTGGACTATTTGATCAACTCTTGTTGGTGCACTATCCTTGGGGAAAGGAGCGCTACCCTTTGTTTGGCTATCTAGCACAGGGTTTTCTTCCGGAGTGATTCTCTGTCAAGGTTAAGGTGCTCGGAGGGTGGCTTCGACCTATGGTTGGGTGACAATAACGATATTGTCGATGGTAAAATGAGCACATCCATTATATTCTAACAAAATATTCTAGCAGGATTTCACCAAGAAGTACAGAAAGGAAGAGACAAAGCATGGCATGAAAGACATATTAAAAATAAGAGTTTTAAGGAGGGAGACCTAGTTTTTCTCTATGATAGTAAATTTTTTCAACATCCTGGCAAATTTATAATGCATTGGCTAGGGCCATATGAAGTAAACACTGACACAAAAGGGGGATTTGTACAACCAAAGGACTTGAGAGCAACAAAATTGAAAGGAATGATCAACGGTAGTCAACTGAAACTATACATGGACAACTGACCTATTAACCTTTAAAAGTTACAGTGCAGTGAAAAAAAAGGGCATGTATATAGTGTACTATAACAGAAGTTAGGACAGAAAAATGAGAAGAAGAAATAAAAAGGAGAAAAATAGGGAATAAGAAATACAAAAGTACAAAAGAAATAAAATACAAAAAGACTGGGAAATATCGTGTGCAGAGATAGTGGAATGATGGAGACAAAATGAAAAAGTGACCACGTGCAACATATGGAAAACACCTTGCACTAAGGAAAAGTCATGGCGCACTAAAAGAGTGCAGCGCACCCGAAAAGGGGCCAACGGTCGGAAAAGCAAAAAATCACCGTTAGGGAAAAAAGGCGTGAATTGAGAATTTATGAAACTGAATGATGCGTACTTGACAAGTTTCAACACATTAATAACAACCAAAGAAGCTTCTCCAAGAATATTCATGGCAATAATGATGCCCTCTATAAATTGGAAATGCTGGCCAAACAAGACCTATTGTGCATTTGCAAACTCACGAAGCTAAATACAAAAGGTGAACAAGCGAGTACATAGAATCGAAACAATCGAAGTTCAATCTAGAAAGAAAGAATTACCCACAATGACACCTACAGAGGTTGGCGCACCAATAAAAATAGAATGAAAAACATGCAACAGTCTCCAATCACCACAAGAAACCATAGAGGCGGAGCATGAAACTACACAGAGAGAGGGAATCGTCGATGTCAATGCAATTCCGTCGCCGCAGGTCGAACCAGTGAGCACCACACTGGTCGAGGAAGAATAACAAGCCTTGATGATGGTCAGGATGGAGATTGACTCACACGATAGTGTGCAAGGCCACAAACCAGTTGCCACAGGCAACCCACAACAATCTGCGAGGTCCGAAGCAACCCATAGAACAAATGGGGGTGGCAGGGAGTGGACAAAGTCTGAAGGGGCAAGACCACAACCTATGGTAGGGTCCGTGCAATAGGAGGAAGGATAGGTTGAATACATCACCGGGTAGCCAGAGTCAGGTGGGGAAGAGAGAGAGCCATAGGCTGGGACCTCTACCACGTCGGTTAGAAGAAAGGGAAAACAACCCATCGTGCGGTCCCCACGCAAGCAACCCAACATCTCAATTGTGTTACCGTGCATTCTAAAGGGGGTGCAGGCCACACCAAATCTACTGGGTTGCATGGAAAGGCTAGGATACTCAGACCATGATGTGTCTGACACCAACAAATTCCTAGAATTTTCTCAATAGGTGTACATGGAGAGCCTAGGAACAAGGCCATTTGGAGACCCAATACTACAACCAAAGCAATGGGCGACAGACATGGAAAACATAGGGATCCTTAACTTGGTGGAGATTCCCCACTTCGGCAAGGGGAAAGAGGTAATAATTGCGTTAATCAATTGATGGTAGTCCTCCACGAAGGATTCTTATGGTTAGAAGAACCCCTCTCCATAGACGTATAACTCATTGTATTCATCACAGGCATGCCATAAAATGACAAGAGTCTCACGCAATACCTTGACGACAAGACCAAAGAAAAGGCTCTCACTGAAGAGATGAAGAAAACATACAGGATGAAAAGAGGCTAGTGTGGAATCATTATCAAGAGAATCAACGATGCAACGACCAGGATGGCCATGAAACTAATGGCGTGCAAATTGCTACGCAAATGCCGCATGGAGGATGTACCTACATGGGTTGTCGCAACTGTAGCTCAGTGCACAAACAACACCATGCTCAGCTGGGCCCCATATCTACTAAAATTGTTCCTCGATGACTGTGAGGATGCACAGGACTTGGGAACAAATTTCCAGTACTCCTTGTTGATTTTGATAATGCTAATCGGGTGGAAGGAGCCTCGCTACTCCTATTTTTTCAATAGAGTAGGTCTTCGTTGCGCAACGCGGTACATGTCAATGGGAAGCACTTTGAACCCCAAGAGAAGAAGTGGCAATGCCAATACCTTTGCTCGGTATCTCAGTGACATCCAGGACAACATAGACAACACCTTGAGGATAAATCCGGAAGTGGTTGCGCAATATCAAGGGATAGCCAACTTTAGGGCTACACGAAACAACATGTGGATCCAAGCACATTGGGATCCAACAAAAGAATGGCTACAACTTTGATTCTCCATCAATGAAGAGAAAGTAGAAATGGAAATGTGAGACTGGTAGGATGACTGGAAGATCCCAGTTATCACCAAGGACATGCCAAAGGGAAAGGAAGTTGAAGCAGGGTCATCCAAGACACCTGCAGGAGACAACATTGTGTCCAAAAAGAGAACACAACAGGGGAAGCCCAGTCAAAATCCAGTGCAACAGAAGAAGGGTAGTGCCCCAAAGAAGGATGCGCAGTTAGGGAAGAAGGACATTGCCCCAACGGAGGAAGAATAAGGAAGGGGGAAACAATGAAACAAGCAACCCCTTCGACAACTACTCCACAAGAAACAGGGCCACCCAAGTGGCCAATTATACATACAAGGGGTCATGCAAGAAGGCCAAGGCGCATATGAAAATACCAGAGTATACAATCACCAAGGATGATGTTGATCTTGTCGCAGAGAAAGTATAGGATCACGCAGCGGAGGAGTTTGAAGAGGCCAAAAACCAAAGAGGAAGGATATAGAATGAGTTGGCCAATATTAGGCAGGTCCTAGAGCATATACAAGCAGCGCAAATGCATGAAAGGGGAACATAACCAGTCCCGCCAGTGATAGAAGCTGAGGAAAAGATCACACAGAATGAAGAAGACACCATCCAAACCATAACGCAAGCAAGTCCAGGCTTCCAAATAACATAAGAGATGTTGCAGATGGATGAGGCCACATCCCAGACACCACTCAGAGATATGGCATAGGTACAGTTGGTACTGGTGAAAATACCAACAAAGGCACTGTACAAACTGCAATTTAGTGTCATGTAGGAAGTGAAATCGCGAGCAAGGATAGACGCGATGGAATTGAAGGTAACTAGAAATGGCAAGGATTCCCTAGAATTGGTGGTCGAGCAAGTAAAGCTTGAGACAAAAGAGGAGAAACAACACACATATAATTTATAACAGAAGATGAAGGAAGTATTTAAAAGGATTCCAAACAATGCACAGGTAGTCATGAGCAATGCGGAAGAATAGATCCAAATCATTGCACAAACGCTTGAGGACTACAAGAAGGAGATTGAGGCTCTTAAAGAAAAATTAACTCCAACTAATCCTCCTGAATTTATGGCTGAAAGGGAACAAGAGGCAACCTTACAAGTGGAAATGATGGAGAAGGAAGTTAAAAATGTCACACAACGTTTTGACATGACCGCGCAACTATGGACAAACTTGGAAGAAGATGATAGGGTCTAGAAACTAGATCAGTGAGAGGAGGTAATCAACACTACAATCGAGGAGATGAAGCAAAGGAAAAATTCGATGAGAATCATAGAGCAAGTGAACGATGCGCAGGAGATGAAAACCCTGTAGGTAGAACTGAAGAATGCACAGAATAACAAGCAGGCAAGGCAAGCCCAGTTAGAACCTCTCCAAGAGCAAGGAACACAAATAATTGTGAAAATGGAGAAGGAAAAGACAAGAATGGCTCAGGATCATGCTGAGAGCGCAGCGTCTCTCAAGGAGAATATCACAACGCAGAGGGTAGCATAGCTCATAGGGAAATTTGTGCAAGCTAAAGAAAAAGGGGAATAGCTAGAAGGAAAATTCCATAGCTTGGTAGAGGTTGTTCAGGGAGCGTGAACTAAATGAGTGGCTCGGGAGGAGCCACATGTCAGTGTTGGGGGCCTGTTGGGTGCAGACTTATTTTGAGAAGGAAGGTTATTTTGAGCGCGGGCCTAATTTTGGAGAAGAACAAGTGGCAGGAAAAACAACATCTAAGAGGAAAAAAAACATGCAAGAGGAGAAGCATGCAACATGAGAAGGCAGGCAAACCTAACCAGGATAGGGTTATGGTTTTTGAAAAAGGATGTAACGGCTATAAGCCTGTAAAATAGTATAAATAAAAACCTAGGAGTTCTAGGTTAGGGGTTTGAACCTTTGTAAGTTTTTTGTTCGAAAGGGTTAAGGGAATTGTTAATGGTTACTATGATTGTAATAAGGTGGTATAAGAGTCAAGAATACTAGATTTTGAGAGTTAGGTCATAGGCTGAGGAGCATGGTGTGATCCAGTCCGCCTCACAGAGATTCTTGAACCTCCTCATGATTGGATGATTCAATATGTAATGCACGCAACACTAGATTTTGCAGCAAACCAAATAAAAGAGAATATAAGCCAAATATTTATGGATGTAGCCCATGAGGGGGTGAACCACGGTAAAATATTTTTTATATGTGATGTTTATTGAATGCTTACTTCATGTTAATGGTTATATTATGAATGAATTATTAACTACATGTATTAGAATGCATGAATGAGCCTAAATATGAATGAATCCTAGAAATACTGAATGAATAGCTAGAGTAATACATGAAGAAGATAAAATACACTCCCAGATCCCCACTCACTACTAGACTGCAAGCACTTGATAATTGCAGTCACCCATAAAGTTATATCAGGTGAGACTGCGCGGTGCACTTTGTGTGCAACGTTGCCTTCTAGATTACCATGAGGGTTGATAGTTTTAGAGGATTTTTTTGGAAACCTGTTGACATCCGAACCTGCATCAGCCCAAGAAGTAGAAGAGAAAAATAAATATAACCAACAACCCTTCACCCACATATGTGAATGAAAGAGGCACTCATCTTCCTCTAGTTCATCATGTTCGTCAGGCTGGACCTTGGTGGTGGTAGAAATGGTGGCACTAGGTTCTGCATCAATTATTTGTATCCCTTTTTCTGGTTTTGACTCATAGTCGGAGCCTACATATGATTCATATGCTTTCACCTCGTCCACCAATGATTGCTTTGAGAAATATTCAACGATGTTAGGGGCTCTTATGGAACTCACACAATTTCCATGTGTCTTTCTTTGTCTTCACATTGTCCTTCTATGTTTTTGGTTTGGATTGGTTGTCCTAAGGCTGTCCATCCTTGATCTACCCTTTGTTCTGTGGGTTGGGGCTGCCTTTACCCTGCTTTTGCTGTGAGGGGTTGCAGACCCAAACTGTCCTGTCGTCTGTTTAAGCTTTTGTTCGATTTTGACATCATATATATAGGCCATGCCCAAGGATGAGATGTCTAGAAAATCCATTTCTATCTAGATATATCTATGGAGAATTTCATGGTACATGAGCACCAGATGTCGTTAGAGTCTTTGATACTCAGTTTGGTGCGAAAGGTATGGAAGACATTGGTGAACTCCAACACTGTTTGGTCCCTTTCCTGCCATAGTGTGGTCCATCTTGTATAAGTCGACATAACTTCCAATAGGGTAGTATTTTTCTTTGATAACATCCCTGAAGGAACCCCAAGTGGGTGAAACTACAAATAATGTAGATCCCTTTGTTTCCTTTGTCTCACAGAAAGTCTCCCTCCAATCTTTGACATGGGGGACACCCTTAAGGAGTGCAAATGTAATATTTTCTCAATCGGAAACGTTGTGGACAAAAAATACCCTTCTAGAAGGTTTAAACATTTGTCTACAACATCTACATCTATTTGACCTTCAAATATAGGAATATCAAAATTGATATGTACCTTGAAGGGGGTGGCACCTCCGCTTGAGGAAGATGCATTGCTTGTTGGTAGTCGTTGAAGGATTTGTGCAAAGTTATCCATCATCTCATTCCTTTGTCGTGAGAGGGATTCCTTGAGCAATAGTTTAAAGGGATCTCTTTCCCCATCGTCTCTCTTTTCTTCCCCCATGGGCATCCGTCAGGTTTGGCGAGGCCGATCTTGCAAAGGCTCAATTGGTTCGAGTCCCAACTGATTATACCATGACCTCGTTGGGGACATGCACATAGAAACAAATGAAGAGAAGACCTCTATGATACCACTGATCGAGATTTATGAGCGAAACAAAATGAAACATGGATCTATAACATTAACATAGATATATAGAGAAGAATAACAGAGATATAATGGAACTTAACTTCTATGAATAAAGAAATATATTGAAACTGTAAAATGCAGAATGAAAACAATCTTGCTCGAATGGTGGTAGCTAATCTCTGAGAAGAGATGTGGCGGCTACGCGCATTTGTTTGAGCACATTACAGTGAGGCCTCCAAGCCTTTTTAACATCAAGAATTAAACAAAAAAACCTAGACATCCAAAAGCCTAACCCTAGGAGATGAAGCGCCAAAAGGCATGTGGGCCCCGGTGGGGTAAGTTGGTACATCAACTTCCCGGGGTCGTAACGTTTGCATACGATATTCATTTTAGGCTCACGATATCCTGTTGGAAAGGTATATACGAGGACTACACATTATTCCATCACATTTTGACTATGTTAACAATGTGACTATGGAGGGCCCAAAAAAACGTTGTTTAGGGCCTCAAAATGGCCTCGAAAGTTTAGGACCTGAAAAGCTAGAAATATCCTTCATTTTTCATGTACTCTATTTTCCTCATGAAGGCATGATAGTAACCATTGATCAATTATCCTTCTCTCATCCTGACGCTTCATCGGGGGCATCTACAGTCCCGATGATTGATAACCCACAACAAGCTACCATTAACTTAGGTGCTGGTCTATTTCCATATTTGATGGGAACTTTTGATTTTCTTCCATCTTCGAATGATGTCAAGTTTATTTCGGTTGTCCCATATCAACCTAAGGTTATTATCTTTCAAGTAGCTTCTTTTTGAATGAATTATTTTAATGATCTGTGGACTTTACCTTCCCCATTGGCTTCGATGGAAGGGGTAGGGCATCCTACCATGGCTATGCCCCTATCCGCACCTGAGGTTGCATACAATATTGTTAAGAAAACCTCGACCAACTCTGATCCAGCTCCCCCTCAAGAGATAGATCCTGTTCTAGAGACTATTTGGGCTCAAGAGTCTTTCACTTCTCATGATCCTTTGGACTTGATCTTTCCCTATGATGAGGCAATTTAAGAGGAAATGACAGGTCTGGATATGCCTTGGGATGATCTTCATCATAGCTCATACTTTTTACCCAAGCTTAGAAGAGTGGAAGCTGGAGAGTTCACCACGATCATGAATGGAGATGTCACTTGTCCTATTAATCCTTTGGCCATGCACAAAATCTATTCTGAAGAAAATATGGCGAGTATAGATGAGACGATTCCAATTGACATTTATAAAACCCTTGACATCGTTGAAAACGTCTTCATTGGAGTGGATTGTTCCCCCAAGGAGATTGAGGTGTACACTAAGTTATTTAAAGAGTTTCGTGACATTTTTTCCTAGTCTTATGAGGAAATGCCAGGCATTGACCCTCGTATATTCGAACACTAGATTAGGACTTATCCTGATGCTAAGCTCGTTCGGAAGAATCTTCTCCCAGTCAACCCTCGCAAGGCAACGACTATCAAAGTTGAGGTAGAGAAATTGATTAAGGCTAGTTTCATCTACCTGGTTCAATTGACAAAATGGGTGTCAAACATTGTTCTTATCAATAAAAAACAAGGAACGATTTGTGTGTGCATGGATTTTTGCGATCCGAACAAAGCATGCCCGAAAGATAACTTTTCCACCCCATTCATTGATTAGATTATCGATGAATGTGAGGGCTGTGAATATTTTTATTTTATGGACAGTTTCTTAGGGTACAATAGGATGCAGATCAAGCACGAGGATCAAGATAAGACTGATTTCATATGTCTGTTGTAGGAAAATCTCCCTGCGGACAGGTGGATTACCTCAAAGAGCTTGACCTTAACTCTAAGACAGAAAATGCTTAACGTGGACACTGACTTCCTTTCAAATCTGTACAAACTAACACATGAGAAGGAAAGAGAACAAAAGTACCTCTTTATTGATGTTTGTCCCTGCATGCTCCGAGTTGCACTCCGATCCTTTGCTCCTCGCTGAGTCCTGTAGACAAACAAGATACGACCACTTCCTACTCTATTGATATTAGCTTGAAAACAGATCTATCTATTGATGATAGGTTCATGTAACATTAGACACAAACTAGAAAGAAACAGGCCAAGTGTGTCATATTAATGAGAATAACGACAACAATGCTTACAATCGTAGATGCAAATGCGACAAATTCGTCAAGTCCCCTTCGTCTAACCCTTGCTCGAAAGATCCACAACCTGGATGACAACAACTTCACTGATCACTCTCCTTTAGCTGACTGTGTGTTTCCTATGAGATCATAGGTTTCATGCTAGTAATTCTTCCCCCTTTTCACCATCATAGAGCTTGCTTATATAGGTTAAAAGGAGCTTAACCTCTTGATTTATCTTTAGAATAGGTTGAGGAACTTCCTCCTTAGATCAGGGATCCTCTGATGGAACCAAGAATTCGAATGCAACTGCCTTCTAATCTTGAAAGATCCTCCCCTTATTCTCCTCAACGGGCCAACTACTGCCCCAGATTAGGCAACGCTCCCTCAAAAGGGGCATCAGAGCGTTGTAGCGCTCCCTAAGAAGCTTGAGGGGAGCGCCAACGCCCTAAAGGTGGATAGCGCTCCTTAAAAGGGGCAGGAGAGTGTTATAACGCTCCCTGAAGACTTATAGGGAAGCGCCAGTGCTCCCTAGACTGATATAGGAGAGAACTCACCCTCAAAACCTTTGATTAAGATCTCTTCTCCATGACATCTACCCCTCTCCTCATCTCTCCTAATTATGGAAAATATTTATTATTATACTTGTTGTAATAGAGTCTACCATCGATATGGTCTTGGTTCAGGAGGATGACGCACTCTAGGAACACATTATCTACTACCTTAGCTGAGGCTTAGTTAGACCAGAACTCAAATACACTCACATTGAGAAATTGGCTTTGGCAGTTGTCCATGTTTTCCAAAGGTTTCATCGTTATATTCTACTCTGTAAGACCACTGTCGTAGCCGTCGAAAATCCTTTTCAATATGTGTTGATATGACGGGTCCTTGGCGGGAAGATTATTCGATGGATATTCATTCTTCAAGAATTTGATTTGGACTTAGTTTCAGCGAAGTGTAAGAAGTATTTTTCCTTTTCTGAGTTAATTTTAGAACATTTGATTGAGAGTGGCAATAATTTTCCTGAAGAGTCATTAATCAATGAGGATCTCTTCCTTATTGCATCTTCAGACCCTTGGTATGGAGAGATACTTGTGTATCTTCAGACTCTGAAGTGCCCTTCCTTTGCTTCTTGTGATGAGAGTCGACATATACACCATCAAACACGAAATTATATTATCATTAATGATACTTTGTATCATTGAGGAGTTGATTGTGTTCTTCATCGTTTTCTGACTCATGAATATGCAGAGCTTGTGCTAAATGATTGCCACACTGGAGCATGCGGTGATCACTTATCTGGGTTGGAAACTGATATGGATTATCTTTAGAATGAAATGAAAGTAGAGATATTACAATCAAATACTCATGTGAATTGTCAAAAACAGAGAGATACAACAATACATGATTTCTATTAATGAAAGAATTGTACAGAGACTGTAAAAATACAGAGTGCAAGACCCGCTAGAATGGTAGCAGCTTTATCTCTGAGAAGAGATGTGACGATTATGCTCATTCTCAAGAAGATGATTACAATGAGGCTCTAAAGGCCTTTTTATGATAAACATGAATTCCAAAACCCTAGACATCCAAAACCCTAACCCTAGGAGATGAAACGCCAAAAGTCATGTGGGCCTCGTTGGGGTAAGTTAGTACATTAACTTCTTGGGGTCGTAACTTTTTCATATGATCTCCGTTTTAGGCGCGTGATAGCTCGTTGGAAGGGTATTTTCAAGAAATACACATTATGCCATCAAAATTTGACTCTATCTATAGTTTGAATATGGAAAGCCAAGAAAACATTGTTTAAAGCCCCAAACCAGCCTTAGAAGTACAAAAAGATGTACTAACATGAAAAATTCCAAAATAAGCCAGTTGGAATAGGTGGGCAGCCACCAATATCCACCTGGATGTTTTGTAGGCCTTCAAGACAACCCCATAGGTGTAGAAACCACAATTACAAAGAAATGTTCCCATTACAGAGAAATGTGTTGAACTGAAAACTGTTCAGATGAGCTAGTTGGAATATGGAACAAGTGGTTGGCCACCAATATCCACCTGAACCAGCAACAACCCAGAAAATCCTTCGTTCTAGATAATTCTTCCCTCATTAATAAAAGATTCGATAGAAGTGGTTAAGAAGTGTCACACGTGTCATATATTCTCTCGGAAGATGCATGCACACCCTCCTCCTATGTTTCCTGTTATTGTTGTTGGTCCCTTCACTGAGTGGGGAATTGATTTCACTACATGTCACCCAACTTTTGTTAGGGGGAATTGTTACATCATTGTGTCAGTAGATTACTTCACTAAGTGGGTCCAATCCATGCCAACATTTAGTAATGACAAACAAACAATGACACTTTTCATTTTCAACCAGATTGTCACTAGGTTCGGTATACCGAAAGAGATTGTCATGGACCATGGAAGTCACTTTCAAAATAAGATGATGACTGAGTTAATATCCACAAGTGAATGATCAAGTGGAGGCTATCAATAAGTCTCTTAAGACTATTCTACAATGGACAATCAATTCAGCCAAGTCGAATTGGCATTTGATGTTATATTCAACACTTTGGGTATATCGAACTTTTGTCAAGACTACTATGGGTTTCTATCCTTTTCAACTTGTTTATGGGATGGATGTCGTCTTTCCTATAGAGTGTTAGATTCCTTCTATTAATTTGGTAGTGGAACTACTACCCAACACAACTACACTTGAAGAGCGTCTTTTCTATCTCAAGCAGCTCGATGAACATCGCCGAGATGTAGCCTTGGCTAATGAGGCTCATAAACAACCTGCCAAGTGTTAATAGGATAGACCAATCTTCCCTAGATTTTTCTTCGAAGGTGATATTATCTTGTTCTATGATCAAGATAAATATCCCTTGAGGGCAAGTAAATCTAAACCCATATGGTTTGGATTGTTTATTGTTAATAAAGTTATGGAAAAAAGTGCTTATGAATTGGTTGACTTTGAAGGTAATGCTTTTCCTCAACCCATAAATGGGATCTACCTTAAGAAGTATTAGGCTTAGGTTGGTCACCTGAGTGTGACTTATTGTAAATAGTGTATAATTTTATTTATACATTTTAGTATCTTTTTGTTTTATGGACGTGTAGTTTATTGTGTTTGTGCATTGTGGCAGATGTCAAGTGAATCTGAGGTTTTTGTTGGGTTCGTGGACAGGGATATCTGGCACACTCGGAGGCTTGATTCCGTAGCTTGGGTAATATTCACGCCCACTGATCAGTTGGTATTCACGTCAAGTGAATCTGAGGTTTTTGTTGGGTTCGTGGACAGGGATATCTGGCACACTCGGAGGCTCGATTCTGTAGCTTGGGTAATATTCACGCCCACTGATCAGTTGGTATCTTCTGGAGGGGTTTGTCTAGGAGAAGCAACCAATAATGTTTCCGAGTACAATGTTGTAATAGAATTACTATGTGATGCATTGTCACATGGTATTTCTCACCACCAGGTTCCTCTAGATGCTCAACCGTTAGTGTCATAGTTAAATGGAGTGTATCGCGTCCACGATACCACCCTTCACTGACGATTACTTAGGGTACGTCTCTTATAACATTATTTTTATTATATTACATATATTCATGTTCCTAGTAGATCTAATCAATTAACTGATGCATTGGAAAATCATGTTTTGTATTGGCATCTTTCACACACATAAATATAAAAGCACACACATACACGCACATGTAAATATATTTACTCTATAAGGAAAAAAAATATGTATATATATAACATATCCAAAAAGTGATGTCATAGTACAAAATGTGGGCCATAGGCCTCAAAAGTGTCAATAATATATTGTCGGGCTTAAGCCCTCAATACATAGAGAGATAAAAAATGGGTTCTCTAGCACACATGATGTCCAATACTAGTCTAAGCTCTAGGACTATTGGCCTTGTCATAATGTACTATGACATTGGCCAGACGCTGGAATATTTGGACCCATGCCCTAGGTACTCCCATGACATGGGGCTGCATGGATGACGACATATCCTCGATCTCTTCCATCAGCACGCTCCGGGTGAGGGATGTAAAGTTCCTCTCTACCCGCCTCAATAATCTCTTGGCCTTTGCTGACGATGGTCCTGCTAGTGTTGTGGATCCTCCTTCTTGGGCCTGCTCTTGCAGACGACGTCTATTCCGAGGTAGTTCTGCTGGTCATATTGGTCCCACATATGTACATACCAGACTCTTTGATTTAGTACCATTTACCAAAAAATATATTTTCTTTCTTGTAAATAAATTAAAAAATTAATATATATATATATATATATATATATATATACTAAGTACGTACCTATCTCATCGCGAGCTATGCCAGGAGGCATAGGAATCTTAGGATCTCTCAAGAAACTAATCCCTGCATAGGGATAATCCTCGATGGCTAGGATCTTTTGTCTCCACCAATCGAAGAACTCGTTATCATATGACTCTCAAACTCCCCCTACTCCCTGGTGGGGCATCAAAGTGGCTCATCTACACAGTCTCAAATAGGTGGCTATGTGCCCTCATATGCTCTCCTTGGGGCTTAGGCCTGACACTCTTTCAAAAAAGAATGCGGAAAGCACTATCCTGAATCCATTGTTCTTTTTCTTTCTCATTTTACACTATGTCAACTATTTTTTCATATAATTAAGCATCGTCATGCTCCAATCGAAGATCATTGACTGCATGAACTGCACTGCACAATGCATCTGAGCAATTGAAGCATGATGTAGAGTAGTAGATCCAATGATCTTCCCAATCAAGTATAACATTGCTCTCAAGCCAAGGTTCTCTATATTCTGAATAGGGAATTGAGATCCCATATTCTCCGTGACGAACTCACAATACATATCAACATAATGGGCTATGTCATATGGCCTCGGAGGGAAGGTTTTCAAGTTCACCGAGTTTCACTGCTTCTTCACTTGTTGGTGGAACTGCTGGTGCTGTATATCCATCTACAATTGATTGCCAAACTTGAAATCCATGTGCCTGTATATATGCCTTCATCCTTATGCTCCAAAAAGCATACTTCTATCCATCAAACTG